>VDFB02266980.1:0-17044 GCA_007258455.2 Sequoia sempervirens
AATTAATTGTTTCTTGATGTAGACTAGGCCTGCTCAGAATATTAACACTGGATCTCCATGAGGTGCCTATAAGTGTAGTAGAATATTTAGTGGAACATTTTCAATATCGAACTAATATTTTATGTACATGAATGTATATTATATATCATATTTTATATAACTAAGGTTTGGGTGTGTTTCCTAAAATAAGGACTTTGTAATCAAGAACAAATCTATGCTTTGGCTGCAGGTTGATTTATAAGAAGACCTTCACATCCTTGCATGTGAGATGAACTGGCTCAAGGTTCCTAGCTGAGGGGCTTGATTTGGTATCACTGAAATAATATATTTTAAAATGCCACAAGAAGATGGTGGAACTATACTTATGTTGTTTTTGAGCTTTTTTTGGCATTCTGTGCATTTCTGAGTTCGGCCTTCTGACTTGCCTGCTAGCATTTGAATTCTTTTCGTAGTTTCTCTCGCTATCAATAAAACTGTATTTGAGTTGGTAAATATGTTTTACTGGCCACTTCTACTTGCTTAGTCAAATTTCAAAATTAATGATGGAATCCTGGATATTTCTGATGAAATTGGTTATGTGACTTGACATTACCTTCATTGCAGTTCATGGCTTGTCCATAAACCACAACATTAAGAGAATGATAATAGAAACAGAAAATGTATTTGCAGATCATGCTGCCTATAGGTGGAGAGTGAAGACCACAAATATATCAGATGCTAGTATATTTTAACCTTTTTTCAAGGTTATACTTTGTAGATAAAATCTAATACTTCTATTGAGAGGTGGGGTGCCATTCTATTCCTTTCTAGATAGGCAGAGTAGATGTTTCTACATCTGTTTTGCAATGGTCTTATTTTAGACAGGGAATATTGGTTTGTTCCTAGTGCACCTAGGATATGATGGCACAGAGTGCAACACTTAAGCAGAGTGATTTCGGACTTACTAAGTAAATATGAACATGCAGAATACAATCCATAGTAGCATTTCATTTACATGGCATTGAATAACAACAGAAAAGTATAACTATAATTATAAGTTAATTGGCTGGGTTTAAAATGTGAAAATCTTGGCAAAATATTGGGAATTAAATAAAAATGTTCTAGTTGTAAAAACAGAAAAAAAAAAACTAATTTTGTTATTTCATGTCAAATATAGTGTGTATAGATAAGGGCAGGTGTTATGCATTATAAAAGGGCTAATTATAAAGAATTCCATAATACTTTTTAAAAATCTGTTTTACTTTCACCTAAAAGGGTTTATATAAAAAGCATATGGCTGGCCTTAAAACAATATGTTGTTCCGTCATGAAGCATGACACCCTATTTTACCGGCAGCCCTGTGTTTTTTAGCTAAAACCTCATTAGCATATAAGTTAAAAAGGATACCTCATTGTGGTTTAAAACTTAACTTCTAAAAGAAATCCATTCAAAGTAAATCCAAAAGAAAATTTCAAATACCTTGACCCTAACCCTATACCAAAAATGTTCAGACTGTCTTTACTCTGTTTTACAATTATTTGAATTTTTTCTCCCATTGTAAAAATGACCCAAAAAAAGATATATTTAAAGCAAAGTTAAATGGACACAGATATGTGGTACTGAAGGGCGTGTCGCGCCAACGCCGCCGGTCACGTTAAAAAGTTTACCAGACGCACTGCAGTTTATAGGGGGTCATGCTACCCGATTCCTGCAGTCAAAAAAAAAAAAAATGGACACGGATACGAATACGGTATCAGATACAGATATGGCCATTTTTTAAGACCCCCAATATGGATATGGCTGGATACGACATAAAAAACACACATTTAACACAATTGTCTAAGTTATTAGACAAGATTTTTATTACTTTAAAAGCAAATAAGTAAATATAAATTAAAATAATGTTAAAATTTAAATATTAATAATTTAGTAAAGAACAAACAATTATATATATATGAATAAATTCTATTTATATTTAAAGATTTTTTCTTTTAAATATCTAACATTTAAACAACATAATATAAATATAAAATTATAAGCAATTAACTTTCTTAAATCTATAAAAATTTAGACACCAAAAAAAATAATAGAGTTGCACTGCAAGAAGACCCAAAAAAATGGTTCGCTGAAATAGAAAAATGTTTCATTTGTTTTCCTCATTTGGTGTAGGTTTTGTTTATAGAAAACAAATAAAAATATTGCACATTGATGTTTTTTAAGATTGAGTTTAGGAGGATTCACGTCAATTTTTTTGAAAATCAAATCACACAGTATCCGGCATGGCTGGAAAATCAGAGTTTTTTGGGCACATGTGGATATGGTATCCAACCTGTGTTACACGGGGACACGTCCCCTGTCCCAAAACCCACTGTCCCCGTCCCCAGCTGTCCCCGGGACGGGGGGATGCAAAGGGGACGACCCCTAGCCATCCCTGAAACAGCCCAACTATCAAGAAACGTCTCCTGCCCTTTGGGGATGGTTCCTTGTCCCTGGTACGGATGGAGGATGTTGGAAACGTTCCTCATCGTACTGGGGATGGCGAGCCGTCCCCCACGGTTAGGGAGCTTCTTGGATTAAAAAACATTTAAAAAATTGACTTTTTAAATATTTTGCCCTCCTTTCTAAGGCGATTTTTGAGTTTGGGCTGTTTGACATTTTTCAAACACTTGGCATACAAAGTGACTGAGTTCTGATTTCTGAATGTTTATGCTTGTGTTTGATTGAATTTTAATGCCAAATCATTTGCATAGAACATAGAAATGATAACTACTATCATAACATCAATAAATATGAAACATTCAACTTCAAATCTGATTTTATTTGCACTATATCAAGTCTGAATACATTGCATTACAGGTCTGATATAAGTCTGATTTGATTACAGCAGTAGACATTTCCTTCAAAATCTAATTTATATTGATTCCCAATGAAATACAAATATACCCAGATCATAGGCTACAATAATAAGTTTAATGACATTTATTATGCTGTTATACTACTGCTCTTGCAATTTATTTACATATTGATATTGTTGTTATCAATTATTAGTTTATTGACATATCTCTCTCTTTCCCTGTCTCTCTCTATAATATATTAATAAATTTTGAAAAAATCATATATATATATATATATATGTATTTTGTATGTTGCCATCCCCTACCATCCCCTAAAAATGGCCCCCTAGGAAACGTCCCAGAAATGCGTCCCCTGCTGTCCCCCCCGTCCCCGTCCCCGTCCCCGAAACGCTGTGGAACATAGTATCTAATGTGTATCCGTGCCATATCATATCTGTATCTGATATGGATACGGGGATACATGCATTAGGGGAGGAGCGGGGGCGTATTGGGCTACTCTGATTTAAAGGAATCAAAACCACTTTTTGGAAAACTTGGAAAAAATTGGGAACCAATATGGCAAATGTGGTGGATTGTGATTGCTCAGGATTAATTGCAGGTTTTTCAAGTATAATGCTACTTGGATAGAAACATAAACCTGAAAAGATTCGGATGCATTCATTCACATAGAAATATAGAGTAAATGCTCTTCCATTAATCATAAATAGATATTACCTAGATTAGTACCAAAACATGTGTGAGATTGAGAAACTCGCTATTTTTAGGAACTATGAAGCTTTACCGATGTGCTGGAATGACCAAAACCAGTGAACTGCTGAAAAAAATGCTATGATACATAACTGTACATTTAGATACAGAGCAGTCACAAAGAAGTTTTGCTTCTCGTGATGATTATGCATGCCAATTTGGTTCTTGACATTACTTCATAAGTTGGCACTGTAAGTTTAGATTCTCTAATGGCTTTGAGCATTTGTTCAGATATTGTTCTATAGGTGCACAGATTGGTGTTGTGTGCTGAATGGACCTGAAAGTGGTACATTGCTTGTTTGCAGGGCACTGTCATGTGAGACTGCACACTTGTGCATAGACTTGTGTTTGTGCTGCACTGGACTTTGGTATGGAAACAGACATTTTGAATGAAAAGTAGGTTCTCCCATTTGCCTGGTTACACTATTGTCCATTTGTAAAAGATACACAAATGTGTAGTAAACATTCTCTGATTGGTTCTCTGTTAATGGGTGGAGAATTCTTAGGGATCCAATTGTGTAACCAACATGTCTTGTTATGATTTCTTGAAATAGTTGATGAGTTTGGGATAATGGTTAGGCTAAATGGATGTAAAATGTTGGAAGTCCAAAGCTAGACTCATTTGTGAATGGTCTTCTTGCAAGCAACTATGATGATTATCTTCAAAAATGATACGCGACAACATAAACACAGCCATTCGAATGCATTGTCATGGGAATGCCTTTCAGATGATCTATGCTGATCAATCCTTGAGGTCTTGTGGAGAGTGATGGCGATGGGCATGGCAAGTTTGTGATTCACAGGCTGGGCTATGTTGCTAGGGATGAGGATGTGTGCCTCAGTGTTACAATGCATGTTTGTCTAATAAACATGTTGCAGCAACACAAGCGCCTTGCTGATTTGAAGTAGTTCAACTCCCAAATCAGTCATTTGTGCCATGCAACAGATGACATGCACAGATGTCAAAACTAGTAGAGCAACTTTATGAACAGGTAGTGATCAAGGACTAGTCAATCTTGCAAAATAACACTATCGATCCACAATAAATCTGTATCAACAGATAAATCCAAATGTCACAGTCAATGTACCAAATATCTAGTACGGCAGCAAACACTGTGATTGGTGGACTAATTGGACAGTTTTTGCTTTGTTACCTGTTCTCTTCTTGTGCTTGATTACAAAATAGATATTTTTTCTGGTAAGTCGTGCATTTCATATGGTGCATTCTCCCCATTAGCTCCACTTATGGAAGGATAGAAGTGATTTATGGTCAGAATGAATGATAGTTTCCTTCTTTATGGTGTAATGTTGCACTGCTATACAACTTGCACAATGACACACTTTTATTGTTATTTGTCATTGGAGGAGTAACTCTGCCGTTTTGTCATTGATGGGTTGGTCTTTATCTTGGGATGGTGTATGTTTGGCATGGTCAACTATGCTGTATTGATACAACATAGACATTCTTCCATTAATAATAAATGGGGATTGTACAGAACAGTACATAAATGAGTGAGATTGAAAAATATCATGTGCTTGCTGTTTCTAAGAACCAGAATTTTTCTTACACATGCAAAATGATCAAAACCAAGTAACAGTCTAACTATTAAGAAGTCTATGATAGATAACTTTGACGGTTACTTTCAGAGCCAATTACAAAGACAACTTGCCTTTTCTAACAATTCTGAATGCTAGTTTGATCCCTGATGTGTAGCTCTGCGAGATGGCACTGCAAGGTAGTTTAGATTCCTCAATGACTCTATGCAACAGTACAGAATTGTTGTACTGGAGGACAGATTGGGGTTACATGGCATGTAGATGCCTTGAAGTGTTGCTTTGCTAGTGCATATGGTGCTGGAACATGGACTGCGAATGATGACACCGTGCATTAGCATGCACTCTAACATTATGGCTGTGTATATCTTTGGCATGCTTCTAAGTCTGCACTCTGATCATATGCTCAATGAACATATAGAGTGCCCTTTATTGCAACAACTTGGCAGCAACCAAATGCTACTGTCCCAATTTTTACACTGTTTTATTTATATTTTAAACACTTAGCTTATAGATGTCCTAGACATTTCTTTGATGTATTAGTATCACATATGCATTTTCTATATCTATTGACTGCTTTTGGTCAGCATGACCATAAACATTATTTCTTAGCATTTAGAAATGAGAGGGATACCTCAATCACTGATGTTTTCCACAGATTCACCTCCTACTATTATTATATTGCATCTTTGGGTGTAAAAAGCAACTCTCAAGTTGTTTCAATGCTTGTAACTTGCACAATCTTGTAGCTTCATTACTAGGAAACTAAACAACAGATCCTGCATCCAAGAATTTCTTAAGAGGTCAGATCTGCAAGCTCCAAACAGCCGTAGTTTCAACTTTCCATCCAATGATAGAGCCCAGAATCGACTACTTGGGGAATGGAGTCCTTAACCAAAATCCTAAACCCCACAGGGGGTTTGGCAAAGAACCGTACTTTGAAGAATTGGAGATCCTATTCAAGGAGCAATTTTAATATATGTATGGGGTAGACACCCCACTTGCGAGAATGGAACCCATAATCAACTACTTGTGGAGTGGAGCTTTTAACCAAAACCCCAAACCTGGGGCCATGGCAAGGAACTCCACAGTTGAAGAACTGGAGACCTCATTCAAGGAGCAAATTTAAGACATGTATGGGGTAGGTATCCCTACCCCATTCACAAGAATGGAATCTATAATCAACTACATGTGGACTCGAATTCTTAACCAAAACCTCAAACCAGGGATCTTGAAAAGGAACCCCAATTTTGAAGACATGGAGACCCCCATTTGAGGGGCCATTTTAAGATGTGTATGAGGTAGGCATCCCACTTGCAAGAATAATAGTGAGTTCGTTAGTGTTTAAGTTTTAACAGTTAAAGGTGAGGAAAAAGCTGTTTGCCTCAACTGCCTTGTAAGCCATCTGAAAAAGTACAAAGTTACCTGTGTGGATTAAATTACCTTTTGACTGGAGTGTCCAGACAACATCCTCTGATATCTTAAAATTCATCCAGAGTCATTTGAGTTGATTAGTATGTGAAGAGGTATCATCATTCCATAGCACAGTCACCAGGAGACATGGTGTACAGGGACAAAAATGGGGAGGCTGTTTTAAAATAGGGTACAGTAGAATGTGAGTAAGATACATATATTCTGCATTTAAATATAGTTATCAGGAGATATGGGTATGCTTAAATTATGAACTGGAGTTTTCTTGTTGGTATGGTCTATAGCTGCATGTCATTAGGTTATTTACATTTATATTATCTTATTTTTCATAGTTTTGCTTAGGCTAGACAATTAAGTCCTAGATGTCTTATCCGCTGATTGTGTCTAGTAACTTGAAGCCCAATTGGACATTTTATGCATTTGATATGGTATTCTACTTTATTTTTTTTCTTTAGTGTAGTGTCTGGTAAAGAAAAATGTAATTGTGAATCAATTATAGCAATAGGTCATGTGCTGTTATCTGTAGATGCAATGAAAAATATCTGTTGAACATATTGTTCTCCTGAAACAGCTCTGTAATTGCCCCTCAATATGGTGCATTTTTCTCAGAGTATCTTCTTATCAGGACTAGTCTCTTTTACTGAAATTATATATGTTTATGTTGATTATAAAATGCTAGGCTGATTCTTTTTATGATATGTGATTAATGGAGAAGAGTGGTTGATGTGTGATTTCAAGCTGTTGACATCCTAAAGGCACACTGAATTAGCGTTATTGCTGTTAAATTCAGTGGATTATCCACAATTGATTTATGATGATATTATATTAGGAATTGTGTAACTTGTGATACATTTCTGACTTGACATTCATCAAAATTTCAGGAATCTGCGAGAGTTGTTCAAGATTGATGCTGCTGAATATATGCTTTCAATATGTGGAAATGATGCACTACGGGAACTTTCATCCCCAGGGAAAAGTGGGAGCGTATTCTATCTCTCTCATGATGATCGCTTTATGATAAAGACAATGAAAAAATCTGAAGTCAAGGTAAGCAAATGAAATTATGTAACTTGAAAATATCAAGGCTTCATTAGCCACAGCTGTTTTGAATGATCTTGCAATACCCAATTTCTTCATTATGTATTCATATGTTGTTCCTTTCTTAAATTGCATTTTCTTATTGGTCGCACTGTTAATTAGTAATTATCTTGGCTTTTGATTTTATCACCTTTTTTTCCAATCTAAATTGAAAATAAACAGGAGTCTTTGTTGTTTGACAACACACAGAGAAATTGGTTTTGGGCAGTAATAAAGGTACCCACTTGGGTGAAAGTTGACTGTAATATGTGTTTTAGATATTAGATCTTTGATGTCAGGCATTTTTGTCTGATCTGGTTGTATCCAGATTTTTGGTTGATGGAATTTCAACAGCTTGGTGTTTTCTTCGAACAATTGTGAGAATTCACCATTTTACAATAATGCATTGTCAGGGTTTTCTACAAATGTCAAAATACACTTTGGCAAATTAAAGCAAAAGAACCATAAAAAAGGAACATGAAACTTTATAGCATATTGTTGGCTATTTTGGTATAAATTAACCCATACAGATATTCATATCTTTCATATTTTTTGGTGCAGAGCCTGTAGTTTGTTTTGTGGATTCTGTTTTGAATTTTGGGTTCTATTTTACAGACTTGATAGAATCATGTTTTCTACAAGTTCTTGAATTAGTAGCGTCAATTTTTGTTGACATAGGATGGAATTTGTGCAAGGCATCTGATTGATAACTATTCTTTTTATGTCATTAGGTTGTTGACACATGGCGTTAGCCCTAGTACATGGACAACTTCTTGTTGATCAACAAGTTGGTAGTCATTGTGCTTAAGATCAGAAAAAATATTGCTTGAATATAACCCCAATTCCAATCTTGTAGTATTTGTGTATGCAACTCGAACTTATGAACTACAGTGAGAGATTTGATATCTTTTAAATTTTAGTTCAATCACATTTTTATTTCCAGTTCTCTTGAAGCCACAAAAAAAAAAAACTGTAAACCGGTTCTCAAATTTAAATAGGGACCTAAGGGCAGATTATACAGCCCAATACGCAAATCAATGTGTAAGTGATTATAAACTGTAAAGAGCCGAGCAAATGCATGAAGCTGTCATATGTTGTCAGGGACAGATGTCCTATAGAGAAGATTTGATATCTCTTAAATTTTAATGCAATCTCATTCTTCTCTCCAGTTCTCTCAAAGCCACAAAAAAAAATGTAAACCATATATTCTAAAATTTAAATAGAGACCCAAGGGCAGATTATATAGCCCAAAATGCAACTCGATGGGTCAGTGATTATAAAATGTAAAAGAGCAGAGCAAATGTATGAAGCTGTCATCTATCAGGGACAAATGTCCAAGAGAGAAGAAAACTATCTGTCTTTCCACTGACATGTTGCTTTCCATGACATTGATTAATTCACGTATCCATAATGAAAATCCATGTCTACTGGAGAATTATGCTGCAGAAAACAATTGAAACTGAAAATTTTAGTTTTATCCACAAATGCCTTAAAATGATGATTCCCTTTCTTTAAAGGATGAAAAAATAGCCATGCAATCACCTCCAAGAGTGAGCTGCAATGTGGAAGAGGCTGTAAACCAACTTTCCTATATTATCCTAAGATTCAAGCTTCAAAGGTAAGGAAGAAGGAAGATAGATATGAATATAAATAAATAAATATTAAACTTATGAATGAAAAAAACAACCAATAATATGCTAAAAATAAATAGGTGAATTCATCACTGTGAACTTAAGAGGATTTCTCATGATTGGTGAATTATATATTTATGGCTTACAACTACCAATGGAGTTTATTAGAATGATGTATTATGATATTATTGTATATTTTTTATAAATATTCAAGGGTTTACCATATATAGTTAGTGCTAGCAGTCTTAAAGTAAGTAATAGATCATATAGCATGTAATAGTTGATTATGTGACGTAATTTCATATCAAAAAGTTAGGGTTGAGTAACCTTTTAAAATGTGTTGTAATATGAAATGTCTTACCAAGTTATAAAAGCATGTAGTATGATCTCTTATTCATTCTTCTTTAAGTTAGTGAAGCTTCTAATTGGAGTATATTGCTAAATTGTACAGTATACTATCTCTACAGTACGTAACACTTGATAAATTGACTGTTTAGAAGAAACCGTTACTGTCTTGGGGAGAAGTTGATAAATAAAGCAATAGATGAATTTCAGTTGAATCTAAAAATTGCATAATCCATGTATAACAATATTATAAATCTTGTCAATCCATTTTTTCATTCATGATAGATAATTATCTAAGTTACGTTCGGGCTCCGGGTTGGGGGCGGGTTGGTATGAGAACCCTGTGCGCGGGTGCGGGCAAAATTTTTAGGGGTTGGGTAATGTATAGTGCAGTGTATATATATATATATATATTAATAATTTAATATATTATAAATCTATATATATGTATTATATACAAAAAAAATAAGAGAAATATAGAGAATTGTAAAACTAAATCATTTCATAGTATGATACTTGATCATTGATCAATGCCAAATGCCAATTGATAGTTGAAAAATATTCAAATAAAATTACTGAATTACAAAATGTAGTTCATGAAACATTGAAACATGATTCAATGTTCATTGTTCAAGTGCTCATCAATCATCAAAAGGATTGTCAGAATCATCATGACTTGGATTTTGAGCGGTTTCAACTTCAAAATCATCATCATTTGAACCCAAAGCGGATCCAACACCATGTGATATGTCATCAATATCACCCACATCATCCATAGTGGCTCTAGCAAGATCCTGAATGGTTGCATCCAAGTCAGTAGACTCGGGTGCTACATCCCAAAGCCTCGCTGCCCCCTGCCTGTATTGAGGATCCTTACGTGACAGAAGACGCAAATTGGAATGAATATACACTAAGTCTTCAGCTCTTTTTGCAGCCAACCGGTTACGCTTCACTGAGTGGATAAAGGAGTATGTACTCCAATTCCGTTCAGCGGCAGAAGAGCTTGCAACCTGGAGAGAAAACCAACAAAATTAAAAATAAAATAAAAAAATGCAAGATAAATTCAAGAATGTTAAGTGTTAAATTTTACAATACAAGTGGCAAAAAAAAAAAACTTGTGAGAGGATCTTGATTGCAAGAGGTTGGAGGTACATATAATCTTGACCATGGAGGTACCACCATGTAAGAGCATCCATTTTGTATTGGTCTCTAGCAACAGAAGCGGTATGATTTTTTGATTTTCCTGTGACAAACATTCCAAATTCTCTCATGACACTTGTATGCACTTCTGGATCACTGAACATTCTACTAAATGCCGTCTTATACCCATTAGCAACTTTAGAATCTCTATATGGCGGTATTCTCCCTGGGATAGAAAGTACTTCAGTGGTATAGTACCTCGGAGATAGGGCATATGCAAGGAGGTGCAATGGAGTTGTCATCTTGTTCCAACGATGAAGAACAATTGCTTCCACCCTTTTGTACAAGGTGTCTTCAGGATCATTCTCTTTTTTTTGTATTTCTATTTTTATTTTTTCCAACATTGTGTCCATGCTATCATAGACATCCTCCAAGCATGGTTCATCTGTATTCGCAAACCGAAGCATAGACATGATAGGTTCAGTGAATTCCAATCCCACACCACCAATCAAATGCAAGAGTTGGGCCTGACCTTTTGAATTTGATTGCTTCAATATGGTGGTAAGCACCTTTTCAACCATTTGACTCAATTTGACTCAATGCATCTATTTCGTCTCAGAACATGTCTTCCATATGTGAGGTCAAACCGGTAAGAAAGACCATTGCCATTTAATAACACATTAATAATTACACATTTAATGCATGTATTATTTTATTAAATTATGTAATTCATGACAGCTGATAAATGAAAATGATAAATTAAATAACTAAATTTACCTTCAACAATTCCACAAGAAAAAGTCTGAAATTGCTTGTGACTATGGTGGTGAATATTTTGGTTTGTTCTCCTCAGACTCCTAGTTATTTTTTCATTTCTCTGAATTGTCAGCATCTTCTTGTTCTTTTATAAATGCTGCTATTTGTACAGCAGAAAGCCCCTTCTTCACTTCATCTGGGCCCACACACATATTAATCCCTTTACCACCAGGGCCCACTAGAAATGAAGTTTCACTCGGTAGTAGGAGCTATTTTTTATTGTACATTGCAAAAATGGTTCACTTCCAAACAAACCCCCCACCTCCAAGAATTTGTGAAATTCGTGTGGTAAAATCTCCATAAAGGAGATCCTTTATCAATTTTATTCCACCCACCCACTTTGACTACCCACTGGCCATTGTTGCATAGCCAAAAAAAAAAAATAAAAAAATATGAAAAAAAAAAACTTCTTCAAAAACTTCTTCACAAATTAAAAAATTAAAAAAAACATCAAAAGAAAAAAATTAAAGAAAAGATTTAACCTATACCTTAAATGCATAAATTGTAGAAGTAAATCTACTCCACTCGATCTCCTCTCCTGCAATCACCTCCCGTCAAAATGCTAATGCCCTGCAAAATATGGAGATGGAAAGAAAAAATGAAAAAGAAATGTTGAGTGTTGATGAAATGTTCGTGTCGTTTAGGGTTAAAAGGCAAATTAAAAATTGTTTTTTTTTTTTTTTAAAAACTGTTTTTTTTTCACTTTTGGGGTTCTTTGGTTCGCCCGGGTAGCCCACGCTATTTTGGTATTACCGGCTGGGCGTTACCTGCCTCTAAAATAATGTGGTGGGTATAGCCAGGTGTGCCCAGCCACAGGGTTGCCTTACCCGGCTTAACCGAACCGAGTTGAACACTGTCGCGTACCAGCCAGCAAATACAGCAAGCTACCGATCCAGGGTCGGTACCGAACAACCGGTTTTGCCCGCAACAATGAATTGAATCTGGTAACTTAGATAATTATAAATTATAGTTTGAAGCAACAATTATTAGAACTCAGAAACAAATTGGCTTGTACGGGTGGAATTGCAGCCACATCTAATTTGCTAGCTCATTATTTATGAATATTTCTCAACAGGAAAGATAACAGAATTTGTAGAAGGAATCATTTTTTTTTCTAACTCTTGTACAAATAAATTTATGGTTGCAAATTTTAAAATCAAACACACCAGGTAGCAAGTTTATGTGATGTTAAAACTCCAGAGAACAAATCTGAACAAATGTAGTAATGTACATCTCTACTTATCACAAAAGAGAGAATGCATTTTGTTTGCAGTTGGCAAGTAAGGAAGCAAATGGACCTAGCATTGAAGTCACGCTTGTTGGCTTAGTGGAGCATACACTAATGATGAGCATGGCTAATATACCAATCAACAATGTGCCTTCTCATTACCTGCAAATGCACATAGTGGAGATAATGGAATGGTTGTATATAATTTGTTCTCCCGATAACACTAAGAAATCATTACCTGCAAACACTTATGGTGGAGCTAATGGAATGATCATATATAATTCTTTTAATATGGACTGTTCTCCTGATAACACTAAGAAATCATTACCTGCAAACACATATGGTGGAGCTAATGGAATGATCATATATAATTCTTTTAATATGGACTGTTCTCCTGATAACACTAACAATTATTGCCCAAGTCATCCTGATAATGGATCACAGAGTGTGACCTGAAACTTTGACATAGAAATCACTACACAGTTTTTTCCAACAGCTTTACAAATTCACTAATAAGATGGATTATGAAAACTTAATGCTTCTAATAAATAAAATAACTGATATTGCTAGAATACCTAGCACCAGATAGTTTTCAGTAATATAGCTCAGGAAAACGGCCTAAGGATTAGTGTGGAGTTCAACAAACACCAAACCTCTCCATGGATTGGCAATCCTTGGCATTTCTTGCCATTCTATTGTTGGGGTACAATGCATATTAATTTTGGATTACAAACAGGGTGTCTTTGCTAACCATCATTTAAATAAAGATATTTAGCTCCTAGATATATTTTTTTACAAGTAAAATCTCAATCAAGTTAATGAAGTCATATTGGGCAAGTAAAATTTTGATTCAGAACCAAATAAGGCTTCCATCTAGGTAAGACATCAGGTTATAATCTCTATGAGTCTATACATGATATGCCACAGGGGTAAGACCTCAGGGAGTGGACTTACCTTGAAACACTTTTGAGAGCTCTGGCTGAGAGCTAATAGCCAACGATTACAATAGTTTAAGACCTCTTGCTATTAGTATTAGGAAATAACTGGTATGACCTAGGTGAGACATCTTAAACAATAAATTTTCACTAGGACTGAAAACCAAAGGTTTCTAATATAAATAAAATAACAGATATTGCTAGAATACATATAGTTGTCAGTAATATAGTTCAAGAAAACAGCCTAGGATTAGTGTGGAGTTAACAGAAACTAAACCTCTCCATAGACAGGGATCTCCTGAAATTTGTTGCCATTTTGTAGTTGGGATACAATTCATATAGTTTTGGATTCCAACCAAGCTGTCTCTGCTAACCATCATTTGAATAAAGATATTTAATTCCTAGATATTTTTTTTCTAAGAGTAAAATCTCAATCAAGTTAATGAATTTAAATTGGCCAGGTAAAAGTTTGATCCAGAATCAAATAAAGCTTCCATCTAGATAATACCTCAAGGTATAAACTCTATATGGTATATGTCCACTGGGGTAAGGCCTCAGATAGTGGACTTTACCTTGAAACGCTTTCAAGATCTCTAACTGAGAGCTAATAGTCAATGATTGCAACAGGTTAAGACCTCTTGTCATTAGTATTAGCCAATAACTTGTATAACCAAGGTGAGACATCAGATTCATGGCCATCAAGTAATGATTTCACTAGGGTACATTTGGTTGTAACTTTTGATTATTTTATTCAACTTGGGTAGGGCCTCTGGCTGTAAGCACTCAATCAATGCCTTTACTTGGGTAAGACCTCAGACTGTATGTAGGCTAGTAAATGTTAACTGTTTGTTACTCCCAGGGTAGAACCTCTAGTTGTTAGCAATCGATTCAGATTTCCCTTATAAACTTATGTATCAGAATTTAAATTTTGGATTACAGGAATGATGTTTTGACCAGGGCACATTTTGCTGTAAGTGATTGATTATTTTTTTCAGCTAGAATAAGGCCTCTGGTGGTAAGAACTCAATGAGTACCTCCACTTGGGTAAGACCTCGGACTGTATGTAGGCTGATAAATGCTAACTATTACCACAAAGGGTAGAACCTCTATTTGTTTGCTATAGATTCTGATTTCCTTTATAAATAATAAAATTCTATATAAGACTTTAAACTATGATTATGGGAATAAATATCAAGCACAGATCAGCAATTATGATGATATCAATTATATGCAGCAATGTGTGCCTGGACTTGGTTTTTGAAAACAATAAAACCAAATCAAGTATAATATATATACTACAAGTCTGTCCCTTTACAACCTTAACAGCTATTTCTGTCACTCAAAATACTTAGTTCTGGTGTTATTAAGGTATGACTGCTTAAAACTAAGGCACATAGATTGATTGTTTCTTGGATTTAGGACCATGTAGAATAAATAATGAATCTTCACTAAAATGGCCCCAGTTTTACTCATTTACTTGTTTGTTCTACTAGCTGCATGATAGCACTGGCAGATTTGCGGACATGACTGGCTAATACAGCTGTAAAGTAGGACACTGAAATCCTCAAGTTTGCACCTAGTGTAGGCAGCATATTTGGGGTATTCAGGTCCTAGAAAGTAATGTGCATAAAAAATGATGATCTGGATTCAAAGTCTGCAAGTTAATATATGTCTAATAAATGGGACTGCAGATTGACCACCATTGCATATGGGGTTTTTAAGTGCCCAATTGATGTCACTCCTAGGCTGAGAATCACCATTCCTGGTGCCATCTTCAATGGTTGTTATTTCCTCATTGTTACATGAACCTGACATGGTCATGTTTTATATTTCTGGAAAGATCTCAAAAGTAACTATGATACAATGCAACATCTCTTATTTTAAAAACCCTACAGGAATCTAATTCTGCCTTTATATTCACTGTAGGCCACAGCTTGACTCACTGTTTTTTGTTTCCCAAATTATGAAGGGAAATGCTAAGACAATGCATTTTGTCTTACCATGTATATAATTATGTTTGAACCATAAGTAGAAGGATAGTTAATGGTAGAATATTTGTCGTAGGGAATTGTTTTGTGCTTGGTTTGTTACTTGTATGTAGCAAAGTGTTACTAGAATATTTCTGTTGTATTTCATGATTCTCTAATGAATGAACCCTTTTTCAATCACAAATACTATGTTGGCTGCTGATGGTGAATCGAGATCATATTATTTGGGCATTTTCTTATAGCTATTCCTATTACTATGTATTCTTGTAATTTTTTAGAGTTGATAGGTTCATAAATGTTGGAGACACTTAATGGGATACTATCAATTTGCAAGCAGAGGTAAAAGGATCAATGAGATAATGGTCATTTTTGCATACCTCTACCAGGATGCTACAGCCTGATCAATATCATTCTAAGCGTTTTAATCTGCTTCATTTTGGTGTTAAGGGTCTTTGTATCTGCTTCATTCTGCATTTTGTATCACCCCTTTGCTGTAATCTGGGTCATTTGGAGAGTAAACACTACTAGTTTTTCTCTGCTCCCAAAGGCTCATTATGGTTGGGTTTTTAGAGAGGTTCTAGGAGTATTACCAATTGATATAACCAAAAGTGCAGAGAGAATACAAAACGAGATATAATCAGAAATGCAAAGAAAAAAAAGAACAAAAACAAGATTTTCACCACAAAATACCAAATTCCTTCTTGAGTCCTATTGACCTATTTTGGTAATTTGTTGACATCAATATGATTATATTCTTTTTTTTTCTTCTCTTTATGTCATGTTAATTTTGCAGCACTTTCTTCCTAGCTTACCAAATTGGCAGGTTTTCAGGCCAATTTAAGGTGCGTTTCATCTTGGAATCGGAATTTTGGTTGAACAGTTTGTGGATTCAAATAGGGTTTGGAGTTTTTGCCCTTGAAATTTTTGGAATTTTCACCCAATGAACTTGGATGAGTCTAGGGAATGACATGCAATTCAGATGCGATCCCAGACTTTTGGGGAGGATTTTGAAGCATCTTTGATTGATTCTTTTAGTCTTTGGCCCTGATAATACCCTAAATGACAGCATTGTTTGCTATCTTGTGGGTTTCACATTTTGCAGAAAGAAAGAACAATGACAAAACAATGATAAAAAATACACGGATTTCTTCAATAGCAACAACTGATGATCATAGGAAAAATACCAAACACAAGTGACTCAAAATACATAATATCATATTTACCACCTTTGAGCTTTGATGCACCTTTGTTCTTACATCAATGCCATATCCTATAGCCCATTCTGCCCCTTCACAGTTGAGATAGGAATCTTTGATGC
>VDFB02266981.1:0-108404 GCA_007258455.2 Sequoia sempervirens
TTAAATTTGTTATTTAAGATAGATAAACTCTTGGAAACTATATTTCTCCCCATATTTTACTATAGAATTATTCTATTTAGGACATACTTAAAATCCTTGATGTCTTAACTTTATTTTAAGACTATTTGAATTTATTTTAAAAATAATTATTCATATTTATAAAATATTTATTAAATCTGAATATTTTTAACTACTTATTCAACTATCTTTTTTATTATAAATGTTTCCCTTATTATAAATTATAGCTCTTTACTTAATTATTAAATTTTATTTTATTGATATGCTTTTAATCTATTTAAGGTCAAGTTAGTCCAACTACACTAAGAATCCACAATTGCTTAAACTAGCACTTGCATCTAAAGGAGGTTCAAGAATTAGGCAGCTAGAAAATTATATGTATGTTAATATGTCAGAGAGTATGTGTTTATGCATGGATGCACTACAAATTCTAGTTGTATGTGGATGGATTAAAGAATTAATAATAAGTGTTAAATAATGGAATGAGATAAACTTAGACAAATCTAGATTTTTTTCTTATAGAAATTAAGTATTATCTGAATATAAAATATGTTTTAAAACATAAAATAATGCAAATGAAAAAAGAAAGTTGTCATCAAATTGACAAAAAACACTACAAGTAGAAATAGAATGTTCCCATCCAGTTGTCACATCAATATTTGTTTAGATTTTATGTGATAAGTGAGATTTTGGAGGCTTTTACCTGATATTTTGGAGGTTTTTACCATTAAATGGCAGCTGGTTTACCATTAAATGACAGTTGAAACTTGTTTTCCAACTACTCAATAGTGGTTTGGAGGCGCAAGACTTGTTCCAGACTCAAATCTCACACTATATATAACCTATCAGATAATAATTGAACTTAATTTTTAGTGGCAGTTTTTGGGGTCACCTTCATAGATTTTTTATATTGAAAATCCAAGTTTAATTGTGCTATAAGACAGGTCCTTACTCTGTTATTGCTCTGATTTTTCGGCAGGTATCCAGAATACACAATATGAATGGTCTGAGGAAGGTTGAAAGGAAGGGACTCAAACCACTCCCCCAAAATGGAGCAGTTGTATCCACTGACACACAAAACAAGAAATATGATGAAATCTCCCATTTGCAGAGGCTCAACAGGATTCTTAAAGAACAAAACAATAGTCTTAGAAATGAAAAGGAGGAACACAAAGACACATAAAAGATCTTGAGAGAAGGCTGAACCAAGAAATTGAAAAGAAAGAATATGAATTCAAAGCAGCAGACATCATTTTACAGTTAAAACAACAACTACATATTACATCTCAAGAATTGGAGGCAGCTACAAGATCACTGCGATCTGGAAAATGTAATGATTTATCACAGTTCAAAGAAAATGTGGAAGAATTCAATGAAATTGAAATGGAGATTGAAATACAGATGGTAGAGAAAGAAGATGGATGGCAGCAAGGCCACACACAGTTAAAGGGAGATGAGAAAAGCTATAGAAAAGGATTTGTAGAAAAAGAAAATGAGTTCCTAACAATGGTCTCTATTAAAAACAATGTGGAAGATAATATTTCACAGTTGAAAGAGCAAATGGTGGTTATAACAGAGGTGGATTGTCCATATTTGGAAGCTGAAAAGGATGATGGATTAAGTTATGACAATGCTCAACTCAAGAACAAGGTTCTTGATTTGAGTAGAAGCTTAGGTAAGCTGCAGGAAAGACATGAAAATATAGAGGAAGAAAACAAAGGGCTTAGGGCTCAGCTATCTGAACTACAAGGTGTTTTAGAAGCAGAAAAGTGGGGATTTGATACAGTAATGGCTCATTATGACAAAGCTATTGTTAATCAGGTGGTGGAAGTGGAAAAACTGAGGGATGAAAATGGTGAGCTAATGAAGGCTATTCATGAGTTAAATATCTGTTTGGGAGAGATGCAGGAAACTCATGATGAAGTAGTGCAGGAAAATGAAAGGCAAAGGGAACTGTTGGAGTCACAGCATGCAGAGTTTATAAAGAAGAATGATGAGTTGAGTGAAAAGGGGTTGAAGTTGATGAAAGACAACAAAGAAAAGCAAAAGGTGATAGGATCAATCGTTAGTGACCAGGCTTCTCTAAGGAAATACATAGCTTATCTTTCAAAGGCTCTTAATGAAACCACCCAGAGATACAGTGAAATTTCAGAAAAAGTTTATGAAATGCTTCAAGAGCAGGAGAATTTTGAGATGTTATCATCAACGGTATTGTAGTAATAAGAATGTTCTATGTTCCAGGGAGCTTATTTAATTTTAAGACCTGCATTTTTTAGGCCTATCTGATTTAAGACTTGTAAAGAGGAAGACATTTTTCAAAGTCTTTTTTAATTAGTCTGCTTGTAGAATTTGGACAGTGGCCAATCAATAGATGGACCTTCAATAGTTGAAAGATTGGTAAAATGGATCTTGGAGGAAAAGAAAACCAATAGATGACCCTTCAATAGTTGAGAAGATTGATAAAATGGATCTCAGAGGAAAAGAATAAGGCAAATACATGTTTTTATTTTATATGTTTTGAATTTAATAAGTGATTGGGTTATTCTTATGTATTGAATAATGTGTAAGATATATTTTTTTAGAAGTTGGTAAATAATCTTATTTTAGTTTTTATTCATTGTTGTTCATCCTTAAGATTTAGATCTAATTTCATATCTAATTATTTGTAATCTTTGTTCAAATATGTGGGTGTGAAACTTTTCTAGGTCATCTGTACACATGTAGGGATTTAGACATTTGACTTTTATATTTAAATTCTTAAAATTGAGTGTAACCCTCCCTTATTGGTTGTAATGAGTTGACTAAAGCACAACTGATGCACAATGCGTGATAGGCATCACACAAAAACATTTTCAGTTTTGTTTGGTTCCCATTGATTCAATTTTGGTTGATGTTCTTTGTAAGACAAGCAAACGCTCATATGACTTTGGAAGAGGCAAAGACATTCAATGAGAAAATATCAAGTCGCATTTGAATATGTTGACATAGGTAAAATTTCCTTAAGTTCGGAGAGTCGTCGAAGAAGGATTTTGTGGGGTTCTATCGTTGTCACCATGTCACAAAATAATGAATGCACAAATTTACATATGGTTGCAAAATTTCTATTTTCCTTTGATTTTCATGAATTTGAACTAAAAGACAAATAGTTTAAATATTTTAAACTGAATGACAAATATATAATGAAAACAAAATACAGGGGGCACAACTAAAGAACAGGGAGAAAAATAATGAAAAGTCACGGTCTGAGTAGAAGAGAGGAATGATAAGCAATAGAGAAGTGAAAGAGGCATAAGGGAAACTGAAGGGTGGCGTGGGGAAGAGGAGGCAAAAAAGAAAATGTAAGAAAAGTCAGTGCAGCAAGAAAATGAAGGAGTAGGCGCAGGAAGTGGCAACTTATGCACAAAGGAAATGGAGGCATAGCAGATAAGAAGGCACACATAAGGTTGAGATAAAAGCCAGCGCATAGGAGGAGATAGTGCGCCACTTAGAAGAAGTTAAAAAATGTAGATTGGTGTTAAAAATGCCATGCAGGCAGGATAGGAGAGGTGGCGCTAGAGAGAAATGAGGGGATGTAAAGGGTGAGACTGATAAGAGAGTGGAATGCAGCTTACTGTATGGTCCCATGGGGGGCTTGGGCTTCTATTTTCATGGATCAAGCGGTCCCATGGAGCAAAAAAAATTATGCTACAGGATTAATTGGAATCTCCTCCTGAAAAATAGCAGCCCCTACCTTTTAGGACTGCAAATTTCAGCAGGTGAAATTGAGGTGGGGCTAGAAACCCCTACAGCTTAGGAATTTTTTCTGGCCACTTGTCTATCACTTTGAATTTTAAATTCCTATAAAAAAAAAAAAAGAGAGAATTTTTATTTGTTTATTAATTTTTATCAAATTACTCCACTTTGTCCCTTGAATTTTGGAGCTCAAACTTTTAAGCTGAATTGCAAAATTGATTTCATGGGACCACCATCTTTAAAATATTCCTAAAAAATCTCAGCAGCACTGCTGAAGATTTTTAAAGCTCCCATGGGACTCACACCCTTAGAGGGAGATCACAGCCTCAAAGGGAGATCCGCTGCTAGAAAGTTCAGAAAGAACTTAAAGAAAAAAGAAACCCACAAAGGGGCGCGCCATGTAAGATAGCAATTGGAAATTGAATGTAACATTAAATTGTTTTTCTGTAACAGGGTATGCAGGCTGCTCCATAGAAAGATGGAATAGATGCTAAGTGTAGATGATGACACATTTAAATAAAAAATTGTAACGTGCAGTTTGAGAGAAGCCGTGCTATTTAAATATTTAGTTAGTAGGAGTTAAAGGACTAGTGGTGGGTAGGGCGATGTTGAGTGAGGGTTCCACGTTAGTTGTATTCGAGTCGACCAACTTTTTTTGCACACGTCCTTTCACAGTCCTATTGGTACCCCCTCCCTGTTTTTTCGTACAATTTTCAATGTTTACGGACAAAACCACAAAAAAAGTCAAAATGTGTCATCGACCGATAGTGGGTCACTAAGTCATGTATTATTGGTACGCTGATGTGGCATTACATGATTGGTCAGCTTGTGTACTTTATGAATTAAAGTGTTTTGCAGTTGGATAGTAAGTATGAATTTATTGGATTTTTTACTACCCAAGATTGGGTCCTAGAGTGTCAAATACTATACCCACGATTGCTCATGATTGGCTCCTCTCCCTTATATAAGTGGCTATGTGTTCACTCTATTTAGTGGAGAAACTAGTTGAATAAGTAAGAGGAAGCTTATGGTTTCTATTTTGAATAAAAATTTATCGTATATGGTTTTAAAACATGCTTTAAAGAAGTAATGTGATTACAATATTTTTCTTAAGTATTGGTTTTATTTAAATAATGTGATGCAACAATTAGAATGCAATTTGTTTGACTAACAAATCCATGTATCATGCTCATATTAAACATATACATGTACAATATCATTTTTTTCATGAGTGGTTGAGAATTATTTAGAGTGAAAAAGTCAAAATTTAAAATGTTGATGCTTTGGAGAATGTTGTGAATTCACTCACTAAGTCAATGAGTATAAAGAAAATTTCTTGGTGTGAGGAGGTTATGGGTCTTGCCTCTCTTAACACCTAATTCATTTTCTTATGTCACCATTTAAATATATTGTTTAAACTATCCATATTGCTAAATATAACTTAAATTACCTTTTAGGTGTGTGTTATTTAAACTAATAAATGGTAAACTATATTGAGACATTTGAATTTCATTAAACATATATAAAATATTTTTATAGTGTGAGCAAAATAAAATAAGTTACATAGATAGAGTGAGTTGAATAAAAATGCACTTTTGGGAACTATTGTGCTTGTGGTTGTGTTTGTGCTTTCACAAAAATGACCTTCTATCCCTAAAAAGTAAATAAAACAACAAATGAATAATATTAGAATATATAAAATATAATAATCAAAACAAAATGCTAAAGCAATAAGAGATAAGTTAGGTATGAACAACCGATGATGATTAATCTATCAAATTTTAAGAACTCAATCAAAGAGACATTTGTCTATGGTAGGAGAAAAGTGGTGGTTGCATAGAAGCTTACCAAAGTGGTGAAGCCTCTATTTTTTTCTTTCAACCTCTGTAGGAAGTCAAAATAAAAATAGAGTATGTGTGTGCTTAACCAATGTGTATCAAGATCTAAGCTAATTATAAGTGTGAATAATGATAAATTATATCTATAATATTTGTATTATTTTTATTACACAATAGAATTATATAGATATAAATACATATACAAATACAAATGTGGATATAGATATAGATATAGATATAAATATAGATATCTAACTAAATATTGCCTTAACATTTTTTCTACTTTCATGCGTTTCCTATGACATTAAATTATTTGTGCTACCGTTGTCCACAATTATTGTACAACACTTCCCCTTTGATTTGTATAAATAGTTTTGAATAAACTGCTTGTGTAGGCTCTTACTATTGTTTTTTTGGTTTCAAAAGAACTCTTTTTAACATGGTATTTTCTCCATGTTTTGGGTCCAATTGTTCTTCCTCTTCTTCAACTGTTGTGGTAAAATTATTTCTATTAGTTTTTCCACCTTCTTGTTGTATCTATGGGCATTCAAAATCCCTATGACCTACTTCTCAACAATTGAAACACACCCCAAAAAATTCTCTTACTCTCCCATAATCTCCCCTTCCTCTTCAAGTCTCACCTCTTTCTCTTGGGAAATCTCCTCTTCCCCTTGTACTTGGGTTGGAGTTGTTTTGTGACTAACTTGACTCTCCCTCTCTTGTGGGTTTCCCTCTTCTATTATTTTTTTGTCCTCTACCTCTTAAAGTCTTCCCTCTACCTCTGAAATTGCCTTGTTTCTTTCTTGCCAAATTTTCCTCTTTTTTGAGAGCATATTAGTAGGCTTCTTCTATTTTTCTCATCATAACTAAATTGAGTTTATCTTGGATTGAGACCCATAAGCTATTGACATAACTTTCCACCTTATCCTCATCATCTTCAACATGTCCAACTTGAATGCTAAGCCTGTAGAATTCTTCAGTGTATTCCATAACACTTGAATCCTTCTGTTTCAAATTTTGTAATTTCTTAAACAAGTTGATATGATAACAACTAGAAAAAAATTGGTCTTTAATTTAATTACCATTTTATCCTATGACTTTATCTTTTCCTTTCCTTTGCTTCGCCTTTCAATTTGTAGTTGCTCCCATCATAGGTATGCATGTCCCTTCAACCTTGTGCAAACATAATTCACCTTATTCCTATCTTTTGTGGATTCCAAATCAAAATATTTTTTCGTCTCTGTAATCCAATCAATGAGTTATTCTAGATTCAAACTCCCATTATAGCTTTGTGGGTCCATTCTAGGCTTGCTTCCCAATTTTTATATTTAACCTACAAGAATCTATCTTCTTGCTTATCCTCTCTTCCTCCTACTGCATTTTAAAGTTCCTCAAATTCATCTTCACTAACATATTCTATATGCATTCCTCTTGGTTGTGTCATTTCTATGGATTCTAATCATTTTGTTATTCCTCTTAGAATCTCCATGACCACAATATCATCTCCTCATGGTTCTCTTCCTCTACCATGTCCTCTATGTGTCATTTCCTCTTCAAATTCTTTGTAGTTGCAAGTTTTCATTCACCTTTTCTACCCACAACAAATTTTCATTTTTTTTAAATCCCTCAACATGAACCCTGCTCTGATACCATTTGATGCAAATTAATAATTGAGGGCCCTCAATGGGTGTCACTTTTTGCAGTTGTGCAACACCCTCCAACCATTAAAATAACATTTGCAAGAAATTTAATCACATAAGAAAATTTAAAAATAAAATAATCAACTTTCTTGTAGGAAAAATGGCTTCATATTATTAAATTGCAACCATGATATAGTCTTTCCAATCTACAACAAGCTACATGCAAGATTAAACTCAAAACTAGTCTCCTCAATTTTAACTTTAGCTACAAAACATTCATAACTATAGGAAGCCATTAAAAAATCTACTACACACTCCAAATCAGCTTCTCACGCCCATTTACAAGCACTTTCTTCTTTGTATTTCTCCATCTAGGTGTCATAAATGTCTTCAATACTTCATATTTATCAAATATTCAAAAATGTCAATCTCAACTCCATCTCTCCTCTTTATTGTTAAGTATTGAATTCCACTAGACTAATCCTCTTTTGCAACTTGGCACTCTATAAATTATAACTCTTGGCAATCACCCCTTATGCAACTAATCCACTTCCTGTACAAACCATTAGGCACCTAGGACAGAGCATGGCCCAAAATAGTGGCATTGGAATTTCAAAATGAGCATTAATGCAATAATAAATTTCCCACTCACATGTTTGGGCAGTGGCTTCTTCCCTCCAATTTGGTGAAGATTCACTCAATTGATGATCCACTAAACACATTAAAATCAAAACATAGGTTCCACTTAACCAATAGATATTACAATTTTTTTATTTTTAATATGTTGGAGATGTGTGAAGAGTGCCTTGAATCATGCATATAAGACAAAAAAAATCACAACAAAAATAAAATAATGGAAAATGCAATTCTTTTTGTGTGATGCACTCTTGACCATACACCTAGATGCTCCTACATCAATATATTAAGGGATTAGCATGGAGGTAGTATAATACAAGGTAGTGCAAGGTTATACTATTGAAATGTTGTTATATTTCCTCCATAGTTGACAAGTATTGATCTCTTTTTTCTCTTGGTTGTGACATTATATTATAGCTATGGATGTATGGTTATGATGTTAGATTGATCAAAGGTTGTAGAGAATGTGATAGAGGCAATATTTTCTCTTAGAGAGCATGGATAAATTTCTCAGTGTATTGTAAACATGCTATTTTTCAATATAATGATTGATTCTTTAGAGGGTGGGGATTTTTATTTGAATGGATTACAGGGGGTCTAGAGGTAAGAGGAGACATGAGAGTTGTTAGACCCGTGAAGAGGCACCTTGGAAAAGGTGAAATGGAAATTGGATAATAGTCATGATGATAAGGGCTATGAGGTAGTCATATGAGATAAGGCTAAGCCAAGAACAAGTTAAAGGTACTAATGATAACAATCAGCAAAAAGGTTAAATGGTAAATGGTAATAATAGTGTTGAGGTTACCACACTTATCTTTAAGGTTGTCACCAAAAAGTAAATAAGAAAAAGGTAAAAGTGATGATGTCGCTAATAGTTATGTAACAACTCAATTGGATAAAAGGTCAGGAAAGGCCTAAGCTTTGATTGGCTCATCTATATTATGGTGATGGAAAGTAATGACAGAAAGAGATATAGAATATGTGCCCCCTTAAATTCATTAGCAATACAAGTGAAGGGATAAAGGGGTAAGTGCAAAAAGATAGGGGACCAAAAAGGGCCCCTAAGTGGCCACCCTTTTTTTGAAATCAGTAAAGACTAGCCTTGGAGAGAAATTGAAGATGCAAAAAAAAACAAGAGTCATAATGCTCGGAATCTACTTTCTAAACTTTTATTTTTTTAAATGGTAGAGATTAAGGGGTTTAAAAAGGGGAACCACACAAATTGGTCCTATTTTTTTCAAAAAATCATAACATAGCATCTAGTGTGACCCCACTAAAATGTTAAAAAAAATAGTATTTCAAAAATTGCTTTGGTGAGAAATTAACTAATACCATGTAATTCATGCTTGATTTTTCTAATAATTTTTCAATGAATATATTATTTTTTTACTAATTTTCAAAGTGAACACATCCTGAAAATAGAAGATTGAGCATGGCCCCCCTAAAAAATTTGAAAATTGATCGAAAATCAAATTTTTAATATGTGTAGAATGGAGTCTAATTTCTAAAAATGTAATTTATTTGAAATTTTGATAAATGGTAAAAAAAAAAAAGTTAAAAATACCACACATTGGATTTTGACAAAAAAAGATACACTTTAAACAAAAGAAATTAAAGATGAAAACCTTAACATAATCAAAACATGAAAAAAATTACATGATTAGATAGATAAGAGAGAGCTTAACATTATCATGGTATTTTTTGGACATGACATTGAAACATGTGCAAACCTAATGGGGAGCACGCTCAAGATTGTGTCAATTTTTTACTATTTGTAAAAACACATCTTTGGATGTTGAAAAGTCACTCCAAACCTTTGGGTTGGAAGCCCAAGGAAAATCCAAGCCAAGACTTGGAAATTTTCAAAGAAAAACATAATACGAGCGTGAACTATAATGCACTTGCATTATTTTTTTCTTTAATTTTTTTCTCTCTTTCTCCTTCTCTTCCAATGAAACTATATACATGAAATAAATATTTAAGTATATAGCTTCAAGATGTTTGAGAATGGTTTCAAATATCTACCTGAGTTAGAATGTAGATTCTAGCTTTTGAGAGATCTTATATGTTTTAGATAGTAAAATTTCTATACTTTCAACAAGTCAAACTTCAATAACCAGTAGTCTCCCATCATCTTGCTATATATATATATATATATATATATATCCCATAAACTCTATCTCTCTCTCTACTTTAATCTATCTCACCTATCCCTCACTCCTTCCCCCCTCTCTCTCTTTGTCTCTACTCTCTACCTCTTCGACCCTCCTCCCTCTCTCTCTCTTTCTCATTCTCTCCTTCCCTACTCCCTCCATCCCTCCCTCCTTCCCTATATACTTCTATGTATCTCTCCTCTCCCTCTCTCTACCTACCTCTCCCTCTATCACTCCCTACCTCTCTCTCTATTTCTCTCTCTTTGTTTCTCTCTATCTCATCTCTCTCTCCCTCCCTACCTCTCCTTCCCTCTCTACTTCTCTCTATATCCTCTCTCTCTCTCTCTCTCTACCTTTACCTCTCCCTCCATCACTCCCTCTCTATCTCTACTTCTCTCTATCTTACCTATCCCTCTCTACCTCTCCATGCCTCCCTCCTCCTTCTCTCTATCTCACCACTCTCTCTCTCTCCATATCTCTCCCTCCCTCCCTCCCTCTCTACTTCTATCCATCTTACCTATCCCCCTCTCTCTAATTCTCTCTATCTCACCTCTCTATCTCTCTATCCTTCCCTACCTCTCCCTCCCTCCTTCCCTCTTTACTTATTTGTAACTCTCCTCTCCCCCTTTGTACCTACATCTTCCTCCCTCCCTCTCTCCATCTCTATTTCCCTCTATCTCCACTCTCCATCCCTCCATTCATCTCTCTTCAGGTAGGAAGAGGTAAGTAGAGAGAGAGGTAGTGAGTAAGAGAGACCTGTAGAGGTATGGAAGGAGGAAGAGTTAGGTAGAGAGGAAGGGGAAATATAGAGATTAGATAGGGAATGAGGGAGGGAGAGGAGTGATATAGAGAAGTAGAGAGAGGTGATATAGAGAGAAGTAGAGAGGGAAGCAGGGAGAGAGATTTAGAGAGGGAGGGAGAGAGAGGTGAGGTAGACAACGATAGTGAGGGAGGGAGAGAGAGGAGAGATTGACAAAAGTAGAGAGGGGAGGAGAGAGAGGGGTTGGGTGATATAGAGATAAGTAGAGAGGGAGGGAGAGAGAGAGAGAAAGGAAAAGAGGGAAGGAGAGAGACACAAATATGTAGAGAGGGGAGAAGAGAGCAAGAGAGAGGAGGGAAAAGGGAGGGAGGGAGGTAGAGGTAGAGAGGGATAAGTGAGATAGAGGTATGTAAGGAAAGAGAGGTGGGATGGAAAGAAGTGGAGAAGGAAGCATAAATTTAAAGAGAGAGAGTGAGAGAGAGAGTGAGAGAGAGAGGGAGAGGTAGAGGGATAGGTGAGAGAGAGAGAGAGAGAGGTGATATAGAGAGATGTAAAGAGGAAAGGAGGAAGGTGGAGAGATTGAGAGAGAGAGGAAGGAGGGAGGGAGAGTTAGGGAGGGAGAGAGAGGTAGAGAGGGATAGGTGAGATAAAGAGAAGTAAAGAGAGAAGGTGGGTGGGAGGAAGGAAGAGAGATAGAGAGAGGTGATATAGAGAGAAGCAAAGAGGTAAGGAGGAAAGCAAGGAGATTGATAGAGAGGGAGAGAGAGGGAAGGAGGGGGGAAGGAGAGAGAGAGGGGGGGGAGGGAGGGAGAAGTAGGGAGGGAGAGAGAGGTGAGAGATAAATTAGAGAGGGAAGGAGAGAGGGGGAGAAGGATGAATGGATAAGTAGGGAGGGAGAGAGAAGGAGAGAGAGGTTATATATATATAGAGAGAGAGAGAGAGAGGTGAGATAGAGAGTAGTGAGGGAAGGTGGGTGGGTGGAAGGGGAGAGAGAGAGAGGGGGGGAAGTAGAGAGAGAGGAGATAGAGAAAAGTAGAGAGATGAGGGAGGGAAGGAGAGATGGGGAGGGGGGAGAGAGAAAGAGAGAGAGGTGAGATAGAGAGAAGTAGAGAGGGAAGGGGAGATAGAGAGCGGGGAGGAGGGAGGAAGAGAGGTGAGATAAAGAGGAGAGAGAGAGAGGGAGAGAGAGAGGGAAGGGAGGAGAGAGGGAGAGAGAGAGAGAGATGAGATGGATAGAAGTAGAGAGAGAGAGGCTATATAGAGAGAAGTAGAGAGGAAAAGAGGAAGGTGGAGAGATTAAGAGAGAGAGAGAGAGGAGGGAGGAGAGGGAGGGAGAGAGAGAGAGAGTCAAATAAATGGATGGAGATAGTGAGAGAGGGGTCTAGAGCATAAAGGATAAACAATGAGTGAGATAGAAAGAGAGAAAGATGATACAACTTGCTAAATACTAAAATTTGACCTCCTGATTATTGAAATTTGACATGTTAATTTTTCAATTTTAACTAAGTCTGAAAAATTATAAGATCTTCCATAATTTAGAATTTGCATTATAACTTCTAGAAATATGAAACCATTCTCAAACATCCTGAAACTATACACATGAAATATAAATTTAAGTATAAGAAAGTAAATGTCCATATATAAATATCACTTATTTCATATATATAGTTTCACTAGAAGTGAAGGAGAAAGAGGAAGAGAAAGAAAAAATTTCAAAGCAAAATATAATGTGTTATGAGCAATCCCATAATGTGAGCAAGTTTCTTTATAATGCGCTCATTTTTTCTCTTTTTCAGGACCGAAAAGTGGAGTGGCCACTTTTTGGTCCCTCATCCTTTTGTACTTACCCAAAGAGCCAATCGGTTTAAGTAAGGTGGTTAAGGAGGGAAATGAAAGATTGCCAAGGATTTTATTGAAAGGGAAAAGAGGAAACTAGAAGAAAGAGGGGAACATTTAAGTCATACCCCTAAGTGATAATATGAGAAAGGGGTCACAAGAGGAACAAGTGAGTCTTGCCCCAAGTGACCAAAGGACAAGAGTTAAATGAGAAGAACAAAAGAGGGGGAACATTAAGGTCATGCCTCTAGAAGGAAAAATAAAAATAACACAAGGGGAGCATATTGATCATGCTCCCAAGTGTTGCAAAGATGATATATAATGATAATATGCCCCTCAATTGGGGGCAAGAGGATCAATGATAGGACCAATGGATAATGAAAAGAGACATAGGAAAACAAGATAAATAAGAGAATTCAAATTTAGAATTGTTAAGCAAATCAAAAAGAGGAGAAGATAGACAGAGGAGATGGTAGTAAGAAGTGGGTACTCCCAAGGGGAGAAAGAGTAGAGATACCCCATAAGAGGTGATAAGTTAAAAAGTATAAGAAAAGATAGTGAGAAGAGGAATAAGTAGGATGATCTCCTCAAGAGTGTAATTATAAGTGTGATGGGAGGGTGAAAAGATATAAGAGAGAAAGAAGATGAATTTTCAAATGGCGGTGACTAGAGATCAAAGGCTAGATAGAAACAAAAGATAATGTGACTATTAAATGATAAGAGGAGTAAGGTACAAGCATTAGGGTCATAACATAGCTAAGTAGATGATGAATTGTTGACCTTAGCTTATGCTTCAAGATAGTAATCAAGTTTGTCCTAAGAAATAAGTTTGATAGATCATGCATCATCACACAATTATATAGGAAATGAACACATGTTTACCTCAAGAGACTCACCAAATCACATGACAACAAATCATTCACCTTGGAAAATTTGTCAAAAATAATGAACAATTTATTTGAGCAAGTGGTAAACTATGTTTACCTCAAGAGACTCACTAAATCGCATGACAACAAATCATTCACCATGGAAAATTTATCAAAAATAGTGAACAATTTATTTGAGAAAGTGGTAAACTTGTATTGTTACAAAGTGTGAGTGGGCTTTGAAGTATTTTGGCATTTGTTCTTTCATCTTCTCAAGTTTGGGGAGTTGTAAGAAGTTTATAACTTGCTTGACCTCATTTGGAAAGGGGTGGGCTCTTGTTGTATTAAGGCTTGAAGTCCATTCTTGAAGTTATTGTAATTTTATCAAGTGGCACATTTGTCACTTTGAGAGAATGTTGTAGGTGTAGGAAAGGCTCCAAAATCTATATGTGAGCTTGTCAAAGCCATGTTGACACTATAAACACGTGTAAACAACCAACTTCATAATGAAATTTAGAGAGTTTTATATTCTCTAGGATTAAAGTTTTTTCACTCCAAGATACGTTTTGTCTAGGGCAATTGACTTGTGTTCCATTTGTGTTTGCAAAGATCTTTATTTACTTGGTTTCCACATGCATTTTTTGATATTGATATATAGTGTTAGAGGTGTTGGTGCACTTTAATGTTTTATAATTATTTGCATCAAACATCTATTTGGTAAAAGTAAAGTTTGATATAATCACCCTATTTACATATTGGTTGACTTTAATATATGAACCATATTTTTAATTTTTAAAACATGAAACAAATTCATGACAACTATCCACTCTATAAGACAAAATCACAAGTACAATATAATGAAAAAATCTTTTGAAAAATAAATAAAAAGTAATTAAACAAAATAATATGGCTTAAAAATATTAGATTAAACTTTAGGTCAGTAAATACACTCAAAAAGAAAAACCTATTCTATAACTCTACATTAAAATCATCTAAGTAGAAAAAAATACATAGTTATCTAATTATTATATATATAAAAACATTACTCCAATGATTTTGACAATTTGCTTATAATTTTCCTTTTGATGTGATGACCATACAGCGATTAAATTAAAGGCTTGGTCCCACCGCTCACTGACTCTTAGACAAGATAAAAACAGCATTTGCCTAAACAAATAGGCCTAACTTTCTTTGTCTTGCTTCTGTTTGACCTCTTAATCCACTGCCTGTCACCACCCATCAACTAAAAACTCACGACTCTCGAGGCCTGATAAACGGGACAACGCATACAATGAAATAAACTAATCATATGACGTGGCAGACACTTAACGTTCCTCAGATGTTCTCTCAGATCGTGCATAGCCCCGGAGTGAGGCTCGGAGGACCGTTGGAAGCCACTAACGAATAAGTGTTGTGAGCTAAATTTACCAGAGATTCGTGGTTTTGTTTATGTTTGCTTCTTTTCTTTCTCTGCCAAAAAGGGCTTTGTTTGTAGTGCTAGATATAAACGGGTTCACAAGAGACTCGTTGGGATCATTGCCCGGCTTAGCTTGGCATTGAAGGTAGGTGTAAGAGGCTTGTGGGAGGAGCTAAGTAACTTCATTAATGGTGTACACGAGAAGGGAAAAGAAAAAGAGCTTTATTTAGGGAATGCAAATTATCAGAAGGCTGCATTGAATAAAGAGGCTCTAACGCACGGGAGAAGAAAGATACTGCTGCAAATTCATGATTGTTTTTAAGGCACACAGACTGGCCTGCAGCATTACAAGGATTTATATGGATGTATAAGCAGAGTTTGGCATTATATGTTTCACATTCTACCTGGAATAGGGACTTGAGAAGGAGAAATAAAGGAAGTGTTCATTGTGGTTTTTAGTAAGCTATGGAATTGGAGACCATTGGGTTTGGTGTTACAATGAAGAAGGCCTTGTTGGCGATTTTGGTATTGCAGCAGGTGGTGTGGACAGAGACAATGCTAGACCCATTGGATTTTCTGTCCCTGCAAGCCCTCAGAAAGAGCCTGGATGACTTGCCGGGCTCTAAATTTTTTAACTCGTGGGACTTCTCTTCTGATCCTTGTGGATTTTCAGGGGTTTTGTGTGATTCAAACAGAGTTGTGGCACTAAACCTTGGGGACGCTTCTGCTGGGGCGCCTGGATTGAAAGGCAGGTTGGATGGAGCTCTGGGCTGCCTTGGGGCTCTTGTAGAGCTCACATTGGTGCCTGGTCAGGTAACCGGGTCTATTCCAGAGACTATGGGGCAGTTGAAGGAGCTGCAGTTTATGGGTATCAGCAAGAACTTTCTGTCTGGCAGGATTCCCCCGTGCTTGGGCTCATTGACAAAGTTGCAGACACTGGATTTGAGCTTCAATCAGCTTGTGGGTCCTATTCCCCAGGGGATTGGACAGTTACCCGCTTTGTCAAATCTCATTATTAGCCACAATAAGCTTACAGGACCAATACCCACTTTCATATCTAGTTTGAGAAGGCTGGATCTTAAGCATAATAAACTTTCCGGGACACTGCCTTCTTTGCCTAATTCTGTTCAGTACATTTCTCTTGCTAGTAACCTGCTCACTGGGAGTATTGATGAATTTGCAGGCCTGCAACAGCTGAGTTATCTTGACCTTAGTTTCAATCAGTTCAGTGGGAGCATTCCAGGTGCATTGTTTAGTTTCAAAATGACTTCTTTGTTCTTGCAGAGGAACTCCTTTTCTGCTTCTGTTAATCCACAAGGACAGGTCACGATCCCAAATGTGGATCTCAGTTTTAATTTTCTCACTGGTCCTATACCCCCCTCTCTTGCTTACGTTAAGAATCTATACCTTAACAACAACCACTTTACAGGGGCAGTTCCTTCTGAATTCATTGACAGGCTTCTATCTGCTAATATCCAAGTGCTATATATTCAGCACAACTATCTTACACAGATTACTCTCAAGCCATCCACAATGATCCCACTTACCAGCTCTCTCTGTATTCAGTACAACTGCATGGTTCCTCCCATTCAGCCCCCATGTCCCTTCAAAGTTGGCAAACAGAAAACAAGGCCCACACATCAATGCAACTTAATGGGCTAGGACAGATTCAATTTTATACCATTTTTTCAAGGAAATGTTGGATTTATTCTTGTAACTATACAAAGATCGTTCGTGTAGGTTCTTCTAGGAAAAAATGTTTTGCAGTCTGGGGGGCCTCAGGAAGAAGCAACACATCTTGCTTGTCCCATCGGAGTTATATCTCTTATTTTTGTTTCCAGGTACTTAACTAGTCAGGTTGTATAGATAAATATGCTTCTTATTCTTTCATTCTTTTTATATAAGATCTGGTGATCTAGAACCAAAGCAAAATGAAGTTTCTGCTAATGTGAAGGAATTTAGGGGCTGGAATGTATGGCAGCAATAAAAATTGGTGTAAGAGTAGAAATAAATACAGCCCAGCTGGAGTTCATCATTAGCCAGATTGGATCTGATGAGTACTGAGTTATTTGTTCTGTAATATATTCTTCTACTCAAATTTTTTGTCATGAACCTCCTCAATTTTGAGGCCTTGAAAGATCTTGCACATTTGGGATTGATAGATCTTGGAAGATTATAGCTGAAATATCAGTGTAGTATGGAAGATTATAGCTGAAATATTAGTGCAATATAGAAGATTATAGACAAATTCATATAAGGGTTTGATCAATTTGATAGAAATTAATTTCTCCTGTGAATGTGGTGATGCTGAACTTTATAGGGCCATCAAAGTGGCCACTGTTTATTTCATGAAAATGACAAAATGGGCATTAATTAGGCAGGAATCAGAACACATTTAAGGCTTAGATGAGTATCTGGTTGATGAAGACACTTTCTGTATTCATTAGGACAGCATTAAACTAAAAAATATTTCCTGGACTCTGTCAAGAAATAAATATGGCATGATTCACTCAAGTCATTTCAGAATCTGCTAGAGTATTTGCACAACGTTCATATGAGCAGCAAAGAAGCATCCAGACATTTAATTGATGATATATGCCTAGGTTGTTTTTTATTTCACTTTTTATTTTGCTGTCGTTTAATTGGAAACCTGACAAAGGCCGGAAATGGCGCCTCTATTTACTTCCTCTTGATTAAAGAAAGGTTTTAATATCTCAAATGTTTTATTGCTACATGAAACGGATAGTTTTCTATATAGCAGCGATAAAGTCATGATGCAGCAAAAAAATAAAAATGATAAAAAATAAAATTTAATGGAAAAAAAGACATGTTGCTTTAACAAGAGTACACCACCACTGAAGTTCCCAATGGGGCTCCTATAGAGAAGAATTTCCTTTAACAATAAAAAATATGATAAAACAAAATGCTAAAGTAGGATTTAATGGTGATAGATGTATTAGTATTGTTTACATTTTCTTTGGGAACAATGTACATATTCTAGTTCACTATAATATTTAGGTTAGGTTATGATAAAAGTGAACATAATTCATCCACTAATTTATTTGTTAAATGTATGTTCCTATTCAACATGACATGCTCTTGTTGGCTTTCAGTTGTTTATGATATGTGGTTTGTCCTTGATGACAAAAACAAGTTCTTAGACAATGGTAATACAGTTGATGATTTGATGATACAATTGATGATTTGATGATTGTGCAGATGGTGATACAAGACAAATATATAGGGTAGATACATTTGATAAATGCAGTTGATGGTTTGTGTAGATGGTATACATTGTACATTTGATAATTGCAGTTGATGGTTTGTGTAGATGGTATACATGACATGCTCTTGTTGGCTTTCAGTTGTTTATGATATGTGGTTTGTCCTTGATGACAAAAACAGGTTCTTAGACAATGGTAATACAGTTGATGATTTGATGATACAATTGATGATTTGATGATTGTGCAGATGGTGATACAAGACAAATATATAGGGTAGATACATTTGATAAATGCAGTTGATGGTTTGTGTAGATGGTATACATTGTACATTTGATAATTGCAGTTGATGGTTTGTGTAGATGGTATACATTGTACACAAGACACATAAGATTATACATTTGTGCATTCTTAGATTGACTTGTAGACATTGGTGCATTCTCAAATGGGCAGACAGTTCAAGTGATATGTGTGTGCAAGTGTGTTGAAGTCTCCATGTGTTGTTGGATGGTTATGCATATTTGGTATATGTTGACATATCTTGTGTTTATATAAAAATGAAGATTACAAGAATTAGGTTTTGCCATTTATATGTATATTCTCTATTGTTTATGCAATAAGCTGATAACCATTGATATGAACTCAGTCAGATGTTGATGAAGACCTGCAGCATGAACATTATCTTAGACATAACAGACGTTGGCCTCTCAATTTGATCATTAAGATGTTCTTCTCTCCATTTCAGTCTTTGGGTGATTCTAGCATTTGGCTTACACTGTCATAAGATCTCATGCAAACAATGATTCTATGATATTGGTTATACTTACATTGTGATAAGGTTTCAAGTTAAAAGTTTAAAAGGTCTATAGATCTTATCACTTGTGTCTCATATAGTATAAAGGCCTTGAATGTTTCACCATTTGCATCATATTTGTTTTTAAGGTTTTAAAGCCCTTATTATTAAAGGCCTAAGCATTGACATTATAAGTATGTTTAATTTACATCACTTGGGGTGCTGGGCACTTAAAGTGTCATAACAGTTTTGAAAAGCAAAGAAAAATTAAAAGAGCCCAAGGCTATCGGGCAAGCTAAATCATGAGCCACAAAAGTTAACCTGAGGCATACTTAGGGTTATAAGCTTGCATCAAAGCTTGGCTTAAGGTTTTTGTTGTTTCATTTTTATTTCAAAGGCCCCCATTAGGGCACGATGTGCAAAATGTCACATGGAAGGTGTGGCAACCAGGATTTGCAATTATAAACTGGAATGGTGTCGACTTGAAGTGACAAAGCTTGGTAGTAAAGTGAAGTGGCAAAGCTCGTCTGTGGAGGTTTTCAACTGGGTAGTTATGGATCTCTTTGACTGATTTTTCTGGTAATTGTTTTTTTCTCTTCCACCGTAAACAAGTAATACAAAAATCATCTTGATTCTTACGGGCCTTGAAACAATTGGTTAAGGAAAGGATTTCTTTTTAAAGGGCATGAAATTGTTTGTTTTATGCTAATATCATTCCTGAATATTTGGCAATTATAGTAGTTGATTGTAACAAGTTTTGCGAGTAATATTATTGATAAGGACTCAATCTTTGCTAATTGTGTTTAAACTCATTAGGGTTTCTAGATAACAAGATTCAGATGTAATTGAATAATTTCTTGGTGGTGATATTTGTAATTGTTTTGTTGCAAGGGTTTGTTTTTTCAAGAAGGGCTATTTAGGGTTTTTCATTTAAACCCTAACCCGAGTTGGTTTACAGTTACACAAACTGCTTTAAGAGATTATTATTTTCAATGTCTTTAAAAGATGGCTTTCAGGCATTTTTCTGGGTTACTTGAAAGTGGAATATGATGGTTCAGATCTACTGTACAAAAGTTGTATTACATTGAAAATATTTATATTGATTTCCAGATTATTGAAGGAAGATGTCATTCTCATACAACATTCTTCAATGTGCTTATTGAAAATCTTTTATAGTCTTCTATTGAAATTCTAGGACTGCAATTTGCACTTCTAGGGTTCTGATAGGATACTGGATTGTTTTGCATTGTAAAGGAGTTGGTGCTCCTATATCTTATGAAGTTGGTGCTTCTAAATTTTGTGGAGTTGGTGCTCCTGAACTTTATGGAGTTGGTGCTCCTGTACTTTAAAGAGTTGGTGCTCTAAGTGAATAAAGAGATATTTTTTGAGTGGTTTTTATTCCCCAAGAAGGTTTTCCACTCAAGACATATAATGTGCTATGAGATGGTTTTATGTGTGTGGTTTTTCTTTTTTGTTTGATTTTAATGTGTCACCAAATACATTGAATGGTTATTAATCATCAGTCTTTCATATCTGCCAATGTATATGTCAGGTTTCATGCATAAAAGGTTCTGATTTAAAGTGAGCTTTGATACATGTGAAAGTGTTAAGTTTCATCTCTGTTAATGTTTCATGTTTAATTCATGGTTCATGCAAATACAATAATGTTCATGCACAAGTCAAATTTGTTCTTTGAACTATCATTTGGTGTTTTGATTTAAAAGTCAAGTTTGCTTCACATACTGTCATTTGTCCTTTTTGTTCAAAAGCAAACATACAATCTTTATTTTGAAAAATTTGTGACTCATAAATCACTGATTCACCCCCCCCCTTCTCAGTGACTTCAGTCTTCCAACAGTTCTTTTGAATGTTATGATAAAAGTGATAATACAATTCATCCATTATTCTATTTGTTAAATGTATGTTCCTATTCAACATGGCATGCTATTTGAATGTATGTTCCTATTTAACATGACATCCTCTTTTGAGTAATGTGTATATTCTTGTTCACAAAAGTAGTCAATCCATTATAGTAGTAATGATGCAATTTTTCTACTCCCTTCTCATATGTTAAGTATCCATGTAGATGCATTTTTTCCAAAAAATTATCTATGTAAATACATTAATGGAATGCATTTTCTCCCTTGGATCAATGAATATATTTGTATTCATTAAATTTGTTATATGGTAAGGGTGAGGGTGTAAAATTAATCTATTTTCCTCTCATTTGTTAAGTGTCAATATTTAGGGCGGGGGGGCTATCTCGATTGGCTAAAACATCCTATTGCAGGCAAGAGGTCATGAGGTATAGTCTCCCCCCAAACCCATGGTATCGGAGGGCGTGTCACACCAGCACCACCAGTCACATGAAAAAGGTTTACCAGGCACACTGCAGTTTATAGGGGGTTGGATACCCAACCGATTCTGCAATGTAAAAAAAAAAAGTGTCAATGTTCCAATTCTATATGGTGATTACATTTGTGATGTTTATATTCTCCCTTTAAAAATGTGTATATTTATGTTCACTAAAGTAGTCTATCTGAAATAGTAGCAACATGGGTGAAATTCATCCACACTTCATTTATTTGTTAAATGTCCATGCTTGTATCGCATAAGTGATGTCTAGACTTTCTCTCCAAACAATGTTACTTTAAACAGATCATCTCATAACTAAACTACATAAATGATTAGAGCATGTTAACAAGTGACACGTAGAGGCTAGTCCCTTTCTTACTATGTATTCATTATCTTATAATCATATTAAAATTATGTAATGAAATGGAGCAATTTGTCATTTTGTTCGCATTCTTAGACTTTTTAAGTCAAAACAAAATCTATGGGAGTAGGTGAATTGTTTTTATATCTTTAAAAAAGAATTACCTTCTCTATTGTTCTCTCCCTGTGGTCAATTGACCTATTAAAAAAATTTGAAGCCTCTACCATTTTCCATCAAATTACATAACTTGAATGAAACAAACAAATATAAATCCAAGTACTTGTTTACTAAGAGATCAATAAACATAATTAGTAAATGAAGGGTGTGTTGGGACAAAATATAAAGAATTACAAAATCCGTCTAAGTTCTTACCCATTTCCACACTTGTCCCATTTTTACCATTATTTATACCCAACCAAAGAGATCTTCAATGGGTCTCTTTATTCAAAATGGTTCTTCGTGTTATGTTGGTTTCCACCTATACTTTAGTTATTCACCCAAGTTGTGGAATCTCAATTGTTTTGTCTATTCCTTTATACCTTCATAGAACTTGTCAACATTTTTAAGGTTACATGAATCTTGAAACCATCAACAAATCATTTGTTGATGACTTGATAAGTTCATAAACCTTAAAAATAGCTAAAGAAGTCTTTGTCGGCAATTTTGTGGTTCATCAAACCTTCAAAGCTTAGACAAGGTTTGAATGTTTCCCAAAGTGTTGACAAGCAAAAGAAAGAATAGGATGAAGTAATTGTTGACAAGTTCAAAATTTCTTGAACTCACCAAACGGCTAATGTGGTTGAAAAGTGATTAAAAGATTGGACCAAAATGTAAAGAAAAGTGGTGATGACAAGTTCAAATGTTCATAAACTCCCTAATTTACCAATGTAGTTTAAAAGAGGATAAAAGCACTCACAAATATGTAGAAAATAGGATATCAAGGGGTTCAAAAGTTCTTAAACCTACTAAACCTAGAGCATGGTTCAAGATGGATTTATTGTTCATAAATTTTAGAAATTTAAGCTTGGATAAGTCGATAGGATACCTAACAGTGTTAATCAATTAAAATAGAATTGAAGACTCTACTTGTGAGATGGACCTGTAATTATTTCATTGCCTCAAAGGTCAAGTGTGCTTCACGGATCTCCTATTCTTATTCAGCAATGTTATATTGAGCAATGTGTATATTCTTATTCACTAAAGTTGTCTATCCATTATAATAGTAATGACACAATTCATCTGTTCCCTTCTCATATGTTAAATATCCATGTAGATGCATTTTATTTAAAAAAATTATCTATGTAAATGCATTAATGAAATGTGTTTTCTCCTTAGAACAATGAATATATTTGTATTCATTAAATTTGTTATATGGTAAGAGTGAGGGTGCAAAACAAATCTATTTTCCTCTCATTTGTTGTTGGTGATGTTGTTATTGCAACAAGTGGTATGGACAAAGACAATGCTAGATCCATTGGATTTTCTCATATCAACTGAAGCTTCTTCATGCCCTTATTGATCTCTAGGTATCCTTCCACTTTATATTTCTAATTTTTTTCTTTAAAATATATTTTGGGTCCAATCTTGGATAGAGTCACCACTCTCCTCTCATAAGATACAAAATTTTGTTATCAACAAAAACCTTCAATTATCAATGAAGGACTTTTATTTTCCTTGTGGTAGCATAAGTTGACAAGCTATCAACTTACCCAAGATGAAAATTGTGCTAATTCTAAGTTGTTGAGGTATTCAAGATGTATCCAATTATATTTTACTCAACAACAACTATTTTCTACCCAACAATGGCACCGATCTATCAGTTCTTAGAGTTATAGGTAACAAATATCTAAAGCTAGATCTTTTCTCAAGCATTAGGGATGTCAAACTTAGGAGGAAGACCACATAGTTATAAAAAAATTAAGCAACAGTGGACCAATTTATTGAGGTGGTTAAAACCTCCTTTGACTTTTGGCAATAGATATAACTATAAGAAAAAAATGTTTACGTTGCCACAAACCATACCCAATGCATAATATGCCCCTATTTCAATTGTCACTTTGTATTTTTATGTTGGTTTAAACAATCAAGACCATGAACCTTATACAAATATATATCCTACTAGTTAAAGTATCTAAGGATTTGATTTGTAATAGCCCCTAGTATTGTTATACACATTTATACATGGTACTTTGAACATAATAGATCAACACAAACTAGAAAAGATACTTAAATTAGATTATTTTGGGTGTGTTGGGATGATGGGAGGTTTAGCTTAAGGCAAATAGGTGCCTATGTCTAGTTGGTGAATAGAGTTACTTAACTCAAAAGAAATCATTGGAGCCATATGTGATACCTTAATAAAGATATCACAAAAGACCATATATCTCTAATTGTATATATAAACTAGGTTCTACACATACATATGAAAAGATAATACGAATTACAAATTATTAAATTATTTTTCTTAGTAGTCCATGAATAAACATGAATATTTATTTTATTATCCTAAAAACTTGCCTTACAAAATCCTTGCAAGGATTTTGTAGTCTTATATTTGGCCAACTAATTAGCAATACATCTAGAAATAGACACAATACACATGTAGGCACTCAATCAAGGTCAGCTCTACACATTATATTCATTCAGGTTACAATAAATTTATTATAAATTTAGGATGAACCTCAATAATTACAGTGCAAAAATACTTCTGCCCTATGTTGGAAATAGAAACCCTAGGGTTTACTGCAAGATATCACTTTTTGCTTGTTGCTCCTTTTTCCCCTTTCCTCATTAACCATCAACCAACCCTTTGAACAATGACATTTTTGGCTTTAACCACCTTCAAAATTTGGGGTGACTAGGGGAGGAAGCACAAACTTGCATGAAATCCTAAAAGTCTAGGACTCATGGCATTTTAGGAAATGCCCCTATCTATCAAGAATTTTCTTCTACAATCTAGCTCATGAAATCACGCGCAGACACATTCAATTGTGTCATAGTGAGAATGGGATAACATACCTCTTTTATATGCATTTTCCCTGAGAATTAATGGTGTTATATTTTTTGATGTGCTAAGGCATGGAGGAACACACACAAATTTGTCGAGAAACACATTAGGAGTTGCATGTGCATTGAATCTTTTCATTAGAGTCTAGGAATAACAAGAAGGTAGGTGAGACCAAGCATGTTGAGCTTCATTTGGGTTTTTGGTCATTTTGGGATCTAGTGAACATTTCAAGTTTTAAGGCACCTAAGAACATGTGCAAGAGTCTAGTGGAATTTTGAGAGTTTGGACCTTAAGGATTCGTGGAATAGAGGGAGAAGGAAAATCAAAAAATGCTGTAATGATGAAATGGACCCTAAAAGTTTATGCTCTAATAAAATTGAGTACATCAAGGTAGTAGAGGAAAAAAGGATATAGGAACTCAAGTGCTTCATGGATTGAGATATTTGGACACTTAGGAAAATAGTTCTGAAGTGACAAGTATATTTGAAAGTCTAGGCTTTGGGGTATGCAAAGATATCAAGTTCAAGAGGAGCAAGGGGAAATGAGATTTCAGGATAAAGGGATGGAATTCTAGAGTTTGGGGGAACTCTAAGATAAAGGGAATAAGGAGGATATCTCAAGCAGTTAGAGGGAAGTAGAGCAAGGGGATAAAGGAGGAAGGGACATTAAAGTTTTAAAATCTAGACGAAATGTGGATCTAGGGATATAGGATTGGGGTGTAGGATCCCAAGGTTTCAAGTTCCAGGGGAACCTTGAACATTAGTACCTTAGGGATGAAATGCAAGAGAAGATATAAGGCTTTGGGTTTTGAGGAAATTTATAACCTCGTCACTTAGTGCAAAGGTGTCAAGGTCCTCATAAGTCTAAAAATCCAACAAGGAAGACTTAGAACCCACCAAACTCAAAACACACACACAAATAAAATTTGATCACATCCAAGCCAACTCCATAATAAAAATTCCAATCATAAGTTGTGATATGACCCCTAGGAACTTCAAACTCAAGAATTTACATAATTATCACTCATACATGGACATAAGGAACCAAAAAAATAAGGGAACCAAGGACATGTACCAATGTCCTAAAAACTTCTAAAAACTTGAAAGGCCTATTTCATCTAGGGAGGGGCCATATTACTAGGAATTGACCATAAAAGAACCCCGTAATGAATTTAACAAAGGAATTTAAGATATAAACATCTTTCAAATGAACACCCTTAGATAATACTTAACCTAAGGCACCCAACTAGAGATTTCTCATATTGGTTATCAATAATAGATGAATAGCATTAAACACACAAAATGAAGTAGAACAAAGAGAAAATAACATATTAAAATGAGGTTCCAACACCCTCCTCTAGCCTATCCACCACCTTAGACCCCATTAGCCCTCCTCTAGCCCCAAACCCTAATTTTATGCCCCCATTCAAAATTTTCACTCTTTTCCACTAGTTTTTATTTCGTATCTATTTTCCTTCATTTTCTTTTGTTTTTATTCATTTTTCCTCCTTTATTTGATTTTTCTCCCAATTTCTTCTATTTGAGAGCTCCCCTATGCATATTTTTTCTCGAGTATATTGCTCCCCTCTTCATCCCGAGAAATGATTTTTTTTTTTTTTTGAAATAATGTTGCTCCTACAAGGTAGCAACAACTACTCAAAAGGGGGCAAAATATAGACACCCAAAATTATCTCTCGATCACTTATGCTAATTCTTGTCACCCTCCCTAAATTAATTAAATATATTATATTTATATTTAGTTAATCATCTTATTTTCTTCTCTCAACATTAATTTAATTATTTAATTAATCTATCCAATAATTTATCTAATGTTAATTGGATAAATTAGGACCTTTTATTTAATTAATTAGTCTTTCTTCTAAGGTTCAAAATTAAATAAATAACTTCAAAATTTATCTATTTGATCCCACTCTGCACATTCATCAAATTTTAAATATGCCTATTTATTTTATTCCCCATTTTATTCACATTTCTAAACCTTAATTCATTAATCTAATTAGTCATTTACACAAAGTCAAAATATGATTAATTAAATTAATCATTAGTCACATCTAAGTTGCACTTATCCATAAAATCCTTCAACAAAATCTTAACCCTCCATTTTATCCTACAAAATTTACACCATTCACACTCCCCCATGTGATCTATAACACATATGTGAGAGAACACTTGCACCACTTCTCTATTCCCCATGTGACCTCTCACACATGCGTGAGTGTACATGTAATTTATCTTCCCTATGTATCCTCACACATGTGTGAGAGGATACTTGTCATAACTCTCTTCCCCATAAATATTATCACACATGTGTTAGAAGGTGCAATCTTAGTCATTCAATCAACCCTAGTCATCCAAATATTATCAATCCTTAACCCACCTAAGTACACCTATCATGAGCTACCACTTGGAAACCTATCCTTCCTTTGAACATATCATGAATCCCTAGCCCTTGATATTAAAATTTAATCTCCGCCCTTGATCCAAAAATGTCAAAATATATAAATAAAACCTCTTAGAAGCAAAATTGAACATATGAAACATGACTGAGAGCACCCCACATTCATTCTATCACACCATCTTTCATCAAGAGAACACCTACAAAAGCTAGTGTACAACAAGAAGATTTTTGGGAGGGCATTAGAGTCTTCTCAAGGTTGTGGGTGTCTCATCTTTATACAAGAAGGTAAGGTATATAGTCATTTATTGTATTCATGTCTTTGTTTTTATTCATGTTTTCTCTTGTATACAAGGTGTACATAAAGTTCTTTAAAATATGATTTAAACTATTGCAAAAATGTAGAAATACATATGACAAAATATAAATCAATACAAAATTTATACTACTATATGTGTGGAAAACCCTTTCAAGAGGAAAACCCCACACTCCAAAGCAACCCAATGTGTTATCTAGTCAATAAGATGATTACAACACACTTGCAAATCAAAACTTAATAGGAGAATCACCCGCATACAATTTTGAAGTAATTATAACTCCAAAAATAGTGTCCATGGTTGTAATAATGTTGTTCAAGCTTCCAAATTAACTCCTCTTACAAGGTCTTACACTTCATAAGAATCTATAATTTAATGGTTCCATATGATCTCATACACTTGTAGGGCATCCCAAATCTACTTAAAATAGATATAATTTAATCACCTATTACAACATCAACAAAGTACTAACATGTGACAAATAATACCACCTCAAAATCGCACACCCCATTTCCATGTGAATGTAATTTAAATTAAATTAAATGCATATGAAATAAACAATTAATGTGTATCAGTGTCTATCGATTTGGGGTTAAAACGCCCATTTTCCATCATCTCTCAATTGTTTCTTTTTTATTTTTTCCTATTAATTGATAGTAGAGTTACTATTGTTTGATTTGAGTGCCTATTCTATTGGTTTGTCCATTCTATGACACAAAACAATCACTCCTTAGTATAAAAACAAGAGGATGCTCCTTTCAACACAAGTCATATAGTTTCCTACCCTCAACTTCGTGGTTTCTACTCTCAAATGTAACATTTATGTTAGATCTAAACACATCTATAAGATAGCCAACACATTTAGTTGTTTGTGTGTTATCTCTTTTATAGACAGTCAATGTAGTGGAAATAGACAAGCAACAACACCAAGAAAATCAACCAACATATTGGAAGCAATTGAATCAAGGTCTTGTATTCATGTGAAGTGAAAGTTATCAATATGTATATTGTGGGGCTCAAAATCATAAAGAATAACCCTTGAAGAAGTTTACAAGAAGATCTCTCATGGTCTTGGGCACCAATTAAAGGTTAGGTTTGTAGCACTCACGTGACATTAAAGATGACAAAGACCATACATATTTGAACAACACCATCAAAGTGATCAACCACATCATCAAAGCAAGTTAGATGTATCTCATGGCCAATAGAGTCAACAAGGTCAAATTCAAAAACCTTCCCATTGCCTTTATTATTTTTGAAGGTACAAAGCACACCCTTAGAAAACATTCTTTACCTTGGATGAACCAGTACTTCAAATGAGGGCTCAATGCATGAATTGATATGGTTGCATTAGGTACATTTAGTGTAGGGGTATGCGATTACACCACTCAATTATGCAACAATGCACCTATACTAGAAGAGGAATTGCCCGTCTTTGTTGATCCCAAACAATGAATGAAAGGAACGCGAGCAAGGGGACACATGAACACCAATACTAGAGGCCTTCATCGATAACACTTAAATAAAAAATTTAATAACAATTGACCTACAAAATGAGCATATAACAATAAACATTCAAAAAGAATTGTCTAGCAAGAGGAAAGATGCCATAAAAATTTAAGGCACACACAAGTAGTGTTTGCTTCATTTTTTGGAACACCTATATAGGTAATTAAGTACACAATGGACCCCTCCAAAACTTCACCACCAATAACAAGCTCATTAAACATGAGGGCAAGATAGCATCATGCATGTGTACCCCATAGAAAAGTTGAAGTCAATATTTTAAGTGAGAACCATGGAAAATGGGTTGCCCATAGGTACTTGCAAGAAGTTTGCTAATAACATCATTTTAGTGATTGCCCATTGGGTATTTGGATAGTACAAGGAAATATGCATGTCATCACCTTTTTAAAAATAACAACTAGTGAATAACAAACCAATCAAGAGAACATAGAAGGCATATAGCACAAGGCAATAACCTAGTAATGCATATTAACCACAATCTTTTATTCAAGAGAAGATATTAAACACCATGTCATCAAACCCATAATGTTTGTGGAACAAAATGTATAGTATACTATTGACGTGTGAAAGACCATGTGAACACAAAATCTTGTAAGAGGAAAAAAAACACATCCATAATTCAATTTTCAAAAAATCTAATCTTAGCAAACTGTTCTTACTATTGACATTAGAAACCTATATTGTTTCAATGGTCATCCTTTACCTATGAAACAACACAGGCTGCCAATTTTCTTTCAATATTGTACAAAAGATAGAAATATCTTAATATAGAATATATTAAAAAAATTAAAATGTTAAAAATAAATAAATAATAAAAATCCATGAAATTTTGCTGAAATTTCAAATCAAAGAGGAGGATTGCTAGGATTGCTACACTAGCAACCATTTCAAAGATGAAATTACATTAATAAACAATTTGGATGAGTTCAAAATTGTGCAAGACAAGAAAGAAGGCAATAACAACAAAAGTATGAAAAGGATCAACTCTAATGATTCCCTGTGCACTAAAATTAAAGAGAAAGCATAATGAACATTTTACTTTAACAGATTTGACCAACTGGCTAACTGTCCAATTTCCAATTCCCAGAAGCTGATTGAAGCAACTTTGTCAACGTGCCCAAGCATGGAGGAAGCCTACCCAATAAAAGGTTTTTGTGAATACCCATTAACTACACCTCTCTATGCCACTCATACAAACCCCCAGAAAAAAGTTCCATGACCATAGAAATGTAGAAACCCTTAATCCAGTGGGTCTAATGTTTCCCTCCTTTTCTTCTTTCTCAAGTAAGAGTGCACCATACGTTAGGTAAAACTCTACTTTGTGTACATATAAATCCTGTTATGGTGCAGGACAGTCTGTGTGCCAGAACCCAAAAAATAAAAAATCATTTTTTCTCTGCCCACAAAATCTGTTCTGTTGTGCATCAGAGCACTTCCATTGAATGACAGCTGTTTTCTTTTCCCTTCTCGTGTTCACCATTAATGACCGAGAGGGTAGCTCTCTCTTACTTGCCTTCAATACCAAGCTAGCTAGAGTGCAGGTATATTTTTTATTAGCCAGGCCTTCAATAGGAAACTGTATGTTGTGCCACATATTTGTCCTTTTCTGCTAAATATGACAGGAGAAAACAAAAACAAAGAAGAAATCTGCACAACTCTGGTAATTTTATCTGAGACTACTTCCAACGGGTCTCCGAAGCTGACTCCACATCTATTCACGAGCCTGTCACGTGGCGATTACTTATTTCGGCCGCGTCACATGTCTGCTCAGCTGTATGCGTTGTCCCGTTGAGAGGCTTGACGAGTTCCTAATTTGGGGCACCTGTATAAAAAAATTGTTTTTGGATGTTCCCAGTACAGCTTATATGAGCCATCCATACCAATCATTAAAACTTCCCAGAGTTTATCAACCGATCAATCCATTTTACTCATCCCGTATCAAGACTAAAACTTATACAGATGCCCCAAATTAGGACACTTTAAACATCATGTGAGAAAGGTTGCATAGAGAAGCATCTGTACATCACATAAACTCATAAAAGAGGCACCTCAATAAGAAAAATAAAAAGCACAAACGCAAAGACTTAATGATGCTCAAGATTGTGTTGAAAACTTCGATTGAGAATAAGGAGCCATGCTTGAGGAAGAACCTCTTCAAGTGCAAGTTGTGTAGGAAGTGTGAGGTGATCATCAATGGACGAAATATTGGCAATAGTTGCACACCCCAGAGTATCTTGGTTATAGAAGGGATAACCACTCAGAGTAGTGAGAGTAGTGTCAAGATGAATTCTACATTGAAGGTTATGTAGATGTAGGAAGTGTGAGGTGATCATCAATGGACGAAACATTGGCAATAGTTGCACACCCCATTCCATATAGAATATCTTGGTTATAGAAGGGATAACCACTCATGGTGATAGAGTAGTGTCAAGATGGAGATGGATTCTACATTGAAGGTTATGTAGATGAGGTATGGCGTAACCTGATCCCAATGGATGCATAATATGTGTCATTAAGAAGGTCATGGCAAGGTATGTAATACATGATGGGCACACAAACACTTTCACCATTAGGAATAGTGGTAATAGGCATGAGCTACTTCTTTTGAAGAACGAGGAAGAAGGAAATTACAAGGGAAAGGTGGTGTTTTTGTTAGCAAAGAAGTTGCTCAATGAGGTTAGAGGCTTGCAAGACTATTATGCACTTGTAGTTAAGTCCATGAAGAAGGAATTATGTTCAAAAAAAATTGTAAATAAAAATAATATGAACGAAACTATTGTAAAGCTTTACCATTTAGATGAAGTATAAATTCACTAATCAATAAGATATCATCCTCTACATTCTCATAATTAATAATGGAGAAAGATTTTGCATGCAAATTAGAATGTGTATTACCATTGTAATCATCATGTAATCATTCCTCACTAAGAACCATAATGTTATCATTAATGTATGAGAAGGCAATGAAGTATCCAGATTCATTGTTTAGTTTCAAAATGACGTCTTTGTTCTTGCAGAGGAACTCTTTTTCTGGTTCTGTTAATCCTCAAGGACAGGTCACAATCCCAAATGTGGATCTCAGTTTTAATTTTCTCACAGGTCCTATACCCCCCTCTCTTGCTTACGTTCAGAATCTATACCTTAACAACAACCACTTTACAGGGGCAGTTCCTTCTGAATTCATTGACAGGCTTCTATCTGCTAATATCCAAGTGCTATATATTCAGCACAACTATCTTACACAGATTACTCTCAAGCCATCCACAATGATCCCACTTACCAGCTCTCTCTGTATTCAGTACAACTACATGGTTCCTCCCATTCAGCCCCCATGTCCCTTCAAAGTTGGCAAACAGAAAACAAGGCCCACACATCAATGCAACTTAATGGGCTAGGACAGATTCAATTTTATACCATTTTTTCAAGGAAATGTTGGATTTATCCTTGTAACTATACAAAGATAGTTCGTGCAGGTTCTTCTAGGAAAGAATGTTTTGCAGTCTGGGGGGCCTCAGGAAGAAGAAGCAACATATCTTGCTTGTCCAATCGGAGCTATATTTTTTTGGTTTTCAGGTACTTAATTAGTCAGGTTGTATAGATAAATATGCTTCATATTCTTTCATTCTTTTTATATAAGATCTGGTGATCTAGAACCAAAGCAAAATGAAGTTTCTGCTAATGTGAAGGAATTTAGGGGCTGGAATGTATGGCAGCAATAAAAAATGGTGTAAGACTAGAAATAAATACAGCCCAACAACTGGAGTTCATCATTAACCAGATTGAATCTTATGAGTACTGAGTTATTTGTTCTGTAATATATTCTTTTACTCAATTTTTTTGTCATGAACCTCTTCAATTTTGAGGCCTTGAAAGACCTTGCACATTTGGGATTCATAGATCTTGGAAGATTATATCTGAAATATTAGTGTAATATGGAAGATTATAGACAGATTCATATAAGGGTTTGATCAATTTGATAGAAATTAGTTTCTCCTGTGAATGTGGTGATGCTGAACTTTTATTGGCCACTGGTTACGCACTGTTTATTCATGAAAATGACAAAATGGGCATTAATTACGCAGGAATCAGAAGAGATTCAATGCTTAGATGAGTATCTCGTTGATGAAGACACTTTCTGTATTCATTAGGACAGCATTAAACCAAAAAATATTTCCTGTACTCTGTCAAGAAATAAATATGGCATGATTCACTCCAGTCATTTAAGAATTTGCTGAGTATTTGCACAACGTTCATATGAGCATGAAAGAAGCCCCCAGGCATTCAATTGATGATGCCTAGGTGGTTTTTTATTTCACGTTTTATTTTGCTGTCGTTTAATTGGAAACCTGACAAAGGCCGGAAATGGCGCCTCTATTTACTTCCTCTTGATTAAAGAAAGGTTTTAATATCTCAAATGTTTTATTGCTACATGAAACGGATAGTTTTCTACCTATATTGCAGCAATAATGTCCATGATGCAGCAAGACAAAAAAATATAAAATATAAAATATAATGAAAAAAAAAAACATATTCTTTAATAAGAGTAGTACACCAATAAAGTTCCCAATCAGGCTTCTATAGAGAAGAAGAATTTCCTTAACAATAAAAAATATGATAAAACAAAATTTTAAAGTAAAGTAGGATTAAGTGTGATGGATGCATTAGTATTGTTCACATTTTCCTTTGGAATAATGTACTTATTCTAGTTTACTATAATATTTAGGTTCTGATAAAAGTGATAACACAATTTATCCAATATTCTATTTGTTAAATGTATGTTTCTATTCAACATGACATGTTCTTTTGAGCAATGTGTATATTATTGTTCACTAAAGTAGTCTATCCATTATAGTATTAATGAGGCAATTCATCCATTCCTTTCTCATATGTTAAATATCCATGTAGATGCATTTTTCCCAAAAAAATATCTATGTAAATGCATTAATGAAATGTATTTTCTTCTTGAGAACAATGAATATATTTGTATTCATTAAATTTGTTATATGGTAAGGGTGAGGGTGCAAAATTAATCTATTTTCCTCTCATTTGTTAAAGTGCCAATGTTCCAATTCTATATGATGATTATATTTGTGATGTTTACATTCTCCCTTTAAAAATGTGTATGTTCATGTTCATTAAAGTAGTCTATCTAAAATAGTAGCAACATGGGTGAAATTCATCCACTCCATTTATTTGTTAAATGTACATGCTTCTATCACATAAGTGATGTTTACATTTTCTATCTGAACAATGTTAAACAAAAGTGATTAAATCACAAGATATAGATCATTTCATAACTAAACTACTTAAATGATTAGAGCATGTTAACAAGTGACATCTAGAGGCTAGTCCCTTTCTTATTATTTATTCATTATCTTATTATCATATTAAATTTATGTAATGAAATGGAGCAATTTCCCATTTTGTTCACATTCCTAGACTTAATTAAAGTCAAAACAAAATTTATGGGAGTAGGTGAATTGCTTTTATATCTTTAAAAAAAAACCTTCTCTATTGTTCTCCCCTATGGTCAATTGACCTATTAAAAAAATTTAAAGCCTCTACCATTTCCCATCAAATTAAATAACTTGCATAAAACAAACAAATATAAATCCAAGTACTTATTTACTAAGAGATCAATAAACATAACGAGTAATTGAAGGGTGTCTTGGGACAAAATATAAAGAATTACAAAATCCATCTAGGTCCTTGTCATTTTCACACTTACCCTATTTTTCCCATCAGTTATACCTAGCTTGAGAGATCTTCGATGGGTCTCTTTATTCAAAATGGCTCTTTGTGTTGTGTTGGTTTCCACCTATATTCCAGTTATTCACCCAAGTTATGGAATCTCAATTTTTGTCTATTCCTTTATACCTTTATAGAACTTCTCAACATTTTTTAAGGTTTCATGAACCTTGAAACCATCAACAAATCCTTTGTTGGTGACTTGATAAGTTCATAAACCTTATTAAAAATAGCCAAAGAAGTCTTTGTTGGCAATTTTGTGGTTTCTCAAACCTTCAAAGCTTTGAAAAGGTTTGTATGTTTCCCAAAGTGTTGACAAGCAAAAGAAAGAATATGATGAAGTAATTGTTGACAAGTTCAAAAGTTCTTGAACTCATTGAGAGGCTAATGTGGTTCAAAAGTTATTAAAAGCTTTGACCAAAAGGCAAAGAAAAGTAGTGATGACAAGGTTAAAAGTCCATAAACTCTCTGATTTACCAACGTAGTTTAAAGGAGGATGAAAACATTGACAAAGATGTAGAAAATAGGATGTCAAGGGGTTGAAAGGTTTTTAAACCTGCTAAACCTCGAGCATGGTTCAAGATGGATTTATTGTTCAAAATTTTTAGAACTTTAAGCTTGGATAAGTTGATAGGATACCAAATTTGAAAGTGTTAATCAGTTAAAATAAAATTGAAGACTCTACTTGTGAGATGAACCCATAATTATTTCATTGCCTCAGAGGTCAAGTGTGCTTCAAGGATTTCCTCTTTTGAAAGAAGTGATGACTCTACTCTCCAAATATAACAAGTTTATTGTTGTTGTATTTTATCTATTGTTGGTGTTTCAAGACTACATCTCAAAACTACAGTAGTTTGTTGTGAAGGTGCATATGCTTTTCTTTTATTCCTACTTTTTGAGGCAAAGTTTCTTTCTTGGTAAATAAATATATCAATTTGTAAAACCTCAATTTTTTGCCCTATATGGTGGTATATGATCAATCATGGTTGATTGATATGGATATATATGATTATCCTATGGGCGTTCCTTCACATGCTTCATACACTCCATCTAGTAGGAACTACATTGAATCAAATGACCATGACTATTTTATTGATGCTTACTCATGTTATTCAAGTTTTAAACATCTAAAATTGACTCATTGCTATTTTAGCTATAATTAGGACATCACCCACTATTTCCTCTACAATTGATTGAATAAATCCTACTATACCAACTAGACTCTAATGGCTCCACCTTTTCATTTTCCCTCCAAATAGCTAAATGAATAGAGAATCATGTCATCCTAAGGGTGAAGCCACAATAGTGGTTTACAATTTGATGGAGGAAGGAAAACTGAGAAAAAATGACCCCATGGCAAAAAAATTGGTTTTAGGGGTTTGAATGAACCTACAAGTTCGACCGAACCAAAATGGAGTTCGACCGAACTAGTGTTCGAGTGAACCCGTTAATTCTGGGCCCACATTTCCTGCCCAAAAAATCAAGAAAAATGCATATTGAAGGGGGTTCGCTAGAACCCCCTTGGTTCTAGCGAACCCCCCTTTCCTTGATTTTTGAAATTGTTCACAAAAAAACCTAATTTTTTATGCTTCAAAGCTCGAGTTGAGGATGAAAATGGAGGAGTCTTCAAAAACCCAATTGGAATTAGATAGTCCTCGGAACGAGCTATCCAACAAATATAATTTTAATATGTTTTAATTTTATTATGTATTTATTTTTTAGTTTTATTAAACATAGGTTTTTCATGAAAATGAAGGTCTTTGTTACGCGTGGAAAAATAGCGATTATCAAAAAAAAAATTTGAAAAATATGAGTGCACCAGATATTGAAGTCCTTGATCCAACACAAAAAAAAAAGAATTTTGATATATAGAAAAAAATTACGCGTTATACTGTCACGCTATGTCTGAATTATAATTGGTTTGACTTCGAGACTTGATTAAAGAAAAAATATTCAATTAAAAGCTATCTAACCAACTGGAAGCACTAGATATCGGAGGTACAAATCTAAATTCGAAAGAATTAGAATTTTATCCTTTATTGAAAAAAAGTTATGTGTTATACAGTGTGCGTTACTTTTTAAAAATGTTGTTTTCTAAAAAAAAACCAATTTTCATGGGAGATGGAAATAGAAGTGCAATCTAATTCCAAAATTTTTAAAAAATATATTTTTAGAATCTACAGATAAAATGTGACGAGACTCTAGTTTGCATCATCTTCAAATTCCTCACAGTTTAGCCGCTATAGGTCCCTGAATGTGAAGATTTAGTTAAAAATAATAATTCCTTGAATGTGAAGATTTAGTTAAAAATAATAATTTAAGTGTCCAATTTGGCCAAAAATTGTAAACCACTATTGTGGGATCACCCCTAAATGAATTAATTTAAAAACCTATTAAGGATGCCTCAAGGAATACCCTCTTGGGCCTAATTGAGCTCAAAGTGCAAGAGAGACTACCCACTCTCACTAATTGAACTTTAACCATCTTCAATCTATTGATGAACACCTACATTACCTTATTGAAGAAACCCCCTACCCTTGAAAGTAAGATCATGTTCTAGGATTGTGGAATAGTGGTTTCAGGACCCATCAAAGTGAATACATGTTATCGATTAAATTCTTCTTACCACCACTATATATGCAGAGTGATTGATATTTTAATTATTTATTGCAAGTCATGTATTTTAAATGTTAAAAGTAATTGTTCAATATGTTCATTGTTTATTGTTTACATTACATTCTAAATTTGATTGTTAGAACTTGAATGACATATAGAAAGAAATGATAAAGCATTTTAAAGCTAGATGAAAAAAATCAATAATTTATCTTATATAAGTATTGAATTATGTGTTTTATAATATATTTTAGTATTCTTTTACTCAATTTTTTTATTTTATTTTTAACCTCAATTGAGGCCTTGAAAGACCTTGCATATTTGGGTTTTATAGATCTTGGAAGATTATAGCTGAAATACCAGTGTAATATGGAAGATTATAGTTGAAATATTAGTGTAATATGAAAGATTTTAGACAGAAATTCATACAAGGGTTTGATCAATTTGATAGAAATTAATTTCTCCTGTGAATGTGGTGATGCTGAACTTTTATTGGGCCATCAAAGTGGCCACTGTTTATTTCATGAAAATGACAAAATGGGCATTAATTACGCAGGAATCAGAACACATTTAAGGCTTAGATGAGTATCTCGTTGATGAAGACACTTTTGATATTCATTAGGGACAACATTAAACCAATAAATATTTGCTGTACTCTGTCAAGAAATAAATATGGCATGATTCACTCAAATCATTTAAGAATCTGTTGAGTATTTGCACAACGTTCATATGAGCATTGAGCATGAAAGTAGCACCCAGACATTCAATTGATGATGCCCAGTTCGTTTTTTATTTCACTTTTTGTTTTCCTGTCGTTTAATTGGAAACCTGACAAAGGCCAGAAATGGCGCCTCTATTTACTTCCTCTTGATTAATGAAAGGTTTTAATATTCAAATAAAACGGATAGTTTTCTATATTGCAGGAATAAAGTCCATGATGCAGCAAGACAAAAAAATCGTAAAAAATAAAATATAATGTAAAAAAAACCATATTTCTTTAATAAGAGTTCACCACCAATGAAGTTCACAATAAGGCTCCTATAGAGGAGAAGAATTTCCTTAACAATAAGAATACGGTAAAACAAGATATTGAAGAATTTCCTTAATAATAAAAATATATGATAAAACAAAATGTTAAAGTAGGATTTAATGGTGATGGATGTATTAGTATTGTTCACATTTTTCATGGGAACAATGTATATATTCTAGTTCACTATAATATTTAGGGGCTTCAGGTAAATTCACCGCCAACAATTCACCAGTAGTAATTCACCCCTAATAATTCATCATCGCGTTCAACAAATCTCTATATTTTTTTTTCTTTTTTGGGTGTTCTTGGCCACTTAAATATTGAAAACTGTATGCATGGTGATGAATTGCTAAAGGTGAATTGTATGCATGATGAATATGTCATGGTGATGAATTGCTTGCAATTAATTGTTGGGGGTGAATTGCTGGTGGTGAATCATTGGTGATGAATTTTTCTAGAGCCATATTTAGGTTATGATAAAAGTGATAACACAAGTTGTCCATTGTTCTATTTGTTAAATGTATGTTCCTATTCAACATGGCATGTTCTTTTGAGCAATGTGTATATTCTTATTCACTAAAGTAGTTTATCCATTATAGTCTATCCATGTAGATACTCTTTTCATAAAAAAATATATATGTAAATGCATTTATGAAATGTATTTTCTCCCTAAGAACAATGAATATATTTGTATTCATTAAATGTGTTATATGGTAAGGGAGAGGGTGCAAAATTAATCTATTTTCCTCTCATTTGTAAGTGGTCAATGTTCCAATTTTACATGGTGATTACATTTGTGATGTTTACATTCTCCCTTTAAAAATGTGTATATTCATGTTCACTTAAGTAGTCTATCTAAAATAGTAGCAACATGGGTGAAATTTATCCACTCTCCATTTATTTGTTAAATGTCCATGCTTCTATCGCATAAGTGATGTCTACATTTTCTCTCCAAATAATGTTACTTATACAAATCATCTCATAACTAAACTACATAAGTGATTAGAGCATGTTAACAAGTGGCGTGTATAGGCTAGTCCCTTTCTTATTATTATTCATTATCTTATTATCATATTAAAATTATGTAACGAAATGGAGCAATTTTCCATTTTATTCACATTCCTAGACTTAATTAAAGTCAAAACAAAATCAATGGGAATAGGTGAATTGCTTTTATATCTTTAAAAAAAAATTACCTTCTCTATTGTTCTCTCCCTCCCCTATGGTCAATTGACCTATTAAAAAATTCAAAGACTCTACTATTTTCCATCAAAATAAATAACTTTGAATATAACTTTGAATGAAACAAAAAAAAATAAAAAATCCAAGCACTTGTTTACTAAGAGATCAATAAACATAACTAGTAATTGAAGGGTGTGTTGGGACAAAATATAAAGAATTACAAAATCCATCTAAGTCCTTGCCCATTTTCACATTTGCCCCATTTTTCCCATCAGCTATACCCAACCTGAGAAATCTTTGATGGGTCTCTTTCTTCAAAATGGCTCTTCATGTTGTGTTGGTTTCCACCTATACTTTAGTTATTCCCAAACAATGAATGGAAGGAACACAAGCAAGGGGAACATGAACATCAATAATAGAGGCCTTCACATATAACACTTTCAAAAATTTAATAACAATTGAACTACAAATGAGCATAGAACAATAAACATTCAAAAACAATCGCCTAGAAAGAGGAAAGAGGCCATAAAAAATTAAGGCGCACAGAAGTAGTATTTGTTTCATGTTTTGGAACACCTAACAAGTATATAGGTAATTAAATACACAATAGACCCCTCCAAAACTTCACCACCAATAACAAGCTCATTAAACTTGAAGGGCGAGAGAGCATCATGCATGTGTGCCCCATAGAAAAGTTGAAGTCGATATTTTAAGTGAGAACCATGGAGAATGGGTTGCCCATAGGTGCTTGCAAGAATTTTGCTAATAACACCATCATTTTAGTTATTGTCCATTGGGTATTTGGAGAGTACAAGGAAACATGCATGTCATCAACTTTTTAAAAATAACTAGTGAATAACAAACCAATCAAGAGAACGTATAAGGCATATATCACAAGGCAATAACCTAGTAATGCATATTAACCACAATCTTTTATTCAAGAGAAGATACTAAACACCACGTCATCAAAACCATAATGTTTGTGGAACAAAATGTACATTACACTATAAACTTGAGAAAGACCATGTCAACACAAAACCTTGTAAGAGAAAAAAAATACATACATAATTTTCAATTTTCCAAAAATCTAATCTTACCAAATTGTTCTTACTATTGACATTAGCAACTTAGAGTGTTTCAATAGCCATCATTTATCTATGAAACAACAACAATTTCCTTTCAATACTATACAAAAGATGATAACTCACCAATTTCCTTTCAACATTGTATAGAAGGTCAAAGGCTCTAAAAGAGAAACACCTTTTAGAGATGGGTTCTTGTGAACCACTACTCATGAAACATGGGTAAATGAATTTGACTCGTAAAATTACACAATTGAATTTTGATAGCAATAATACAATTTAATATATTATAGAAAATACCTCCAACACCTATCTACATAATTAAAAAATGTTAGCTATACAATATAAGAAAAAAATTGATATAAACTAAAATATCAAAAATAAAAATCTAAATCTAAAAATAAGTTTCTTAAATTTTGTTGAAATCTTAAATCATCAAAGAAAATGATTGCTACACTACCTAGCAACCATTTCAAAGATGAAATTTCATTAATAAACAAACAATTTGGATGAATTAAAAATTGTGCAAGACAAGAAAGAAGGCAATAACAACAAAATTATCAAAAGGATCAACTCTAATGATTCCCTGTGCACTAAAATTAAAGAGAAAGCATAATGAACACTTTACTTTACCAACTGGCTAACTGCCCAATTCCCAGAAGCTGATTGAAGCTCAAAATCAATGTTTGAAACTTTGTCAATGTACCCAAGCATGGAGGAAGCCTGCCCAATACCTCCTCTCTCTGCCACTCATACAAACCCCCAAAAAAACGTTCCATGACATTTCTGAGATCCAGTGGGTCTAACATTGTCTCCAATATCAACATATTCTTATACAAAATATATTGAATGCTCGGAGGTATGGATGGGGTCATACATCATGCATCCAATCGTTCAATCAGCAGTTAACTTAATGTTGAACAACAGCATCATACATCTGCAGCCGCCCAATCAACAGTTAACTTAATGTATGACCTCATCCATACCTCCGATACATTCACGAAACTTGATAACAGCTTTCGGGAAAGCCGAAGGTTTCCTTCTTTTCTTCTTTCTCAAATTAGAGTGCACCATAAGTTAGGCAAAACTCTACTTTGTGTACTTATAAATCCTGTTATGGTGCAGGACAGTCTGTGTAGCAGGACCCAAAAAATTAAAAGTCATTTTTTCTCTGCCCACAAAATCTGTTTTGTTGTACATCAGAGCCCCTCCATTGAATGACAGCTGTTTTCTTTTTCCCTTCTGGTGTTCACCATTAATGACTGAGAGGGTCGCTCTCTCTTACTTGCCTTCAATACCAAGCTAGCTATATTTTTTATTAGCCAGGCCTTCAATTGGAAACTGTGTTTAGTGCCACATATTTGTCCTTTTCTGCTAAATGACAGGAGAAAACAAAAACAAAGAAGAAAATTGTACAACTCTCTGGTAATTTTATCTCAGACCACTTCCAACGGGTCTCCGAAGCCGACTCCGCATCTATTCACGAGCCTCTCACGTGGCGATTGTCTATTTCGGCTGCGTCACATGTCTGCTTAGCTGTATAAGTTGTCCCGTTGAGAGGCTTCACGAGATCCTAATTTGGTGCACCGTATATATGTGCACTTTTTAGAAAATAATTGTTTTGGATGTTAAGATACAACTTATATTTTATTAATGTAAAATAAGGTAGTCGACAGTAATTCATCAAAGGAAAATTCACCGTCATCAATTTATCGTTATAGAAAATTTTACTCGTCGATGAATTTTTCATGGTGGTGAATTATTGGTGATGAATTTTCCTAAAGCAATAAAATTTAATATTTAAAAGTAAGTTTATGAGAATATAATATTGTTTTAAGGGTTTTTAATAGATTTTTAAATAAAAGATTGAGATTAGTTTTTTTTATTATCAATTATTTATTTGTATTTGGTGTAAATTATGAAGGTTTGCCAATAGAAAGTGCGTTATTTATTTCAAGAAGAATGGTTTACACATCTCTATCTTGAATGACATTTACTTGCAACAATTTATTTCATAAAGGAGTTCTATTAGCTAATGCTTAAGATTGATGATAAGTTATGTTGTAGACAACAAAGCACACACAATAAGATAAAAGGACAAAAAGAGAAAGCAAGGAGGTCAAAAGTACAACTATGCACAAAAGAATGGCACAAATATAAGAGGCATCAAACAAAGCATAAAATGTGAGCAAATATCTAATAGAGGTGGAGATAAAGGAAGGTAAAGCTGCAATAAAGTCTTTAGTGGAACTTTCTAAAGGCTTAGAAAAACAAGTCATCCAATGTTTGAGTGTCCAAACATCATGTGAGAGAAAGGTTGCATAGAGAAGCATGTGTGCATCACATAAGCTCATGGAGGCATGTCAATAAGAAAAATAAAAAACATAAAGGCTAAAGATAAATTGATGATGCTCAAGATTATGTTGAAAACCTCGATTGAGGACAAGGAGCCATGCTTGAGGAAGAACCTCTTCAAAATTAAGTGCAACTTGTATAGGAAGTGTGAGATGATCATCAATGGATGAAACTTTGGCAATGGTTGCACACCCCATTCCATATAGAGTATCTTGGTTATAGAAGGGACAACCACTCATGGTGATAGAGTAGTCTCAAGATGCATTCTACATTGGAGGATAAGTAGATGAGGTATGGTGTAAAACGATCACAATGGATGCATAACATGTGTCACTAAGAAGCTCATGGCAACATGCTAGGTATGCAATACATGATGGGCACACAAACACCTTCACCATTGGGAACAGTGGTAATAGGCATGAGCTACTTCCTTTGAAGAACAAGGAAGAACGAAAATAGAAGGGAAAGGTGGTGGTGTTGTTGTTAGCGAAGAAGTTGCTCAAGGAGGTTGGAGGCTTGCAAGACTATTATGCACTTGTATTTAAGTCTATGAAGAAGGAGTTATGTTAAAAAAAAATTGTAAATAAAAATAGTATGAACCAAACGATTGTAAATATTTACCATTTAGATCAAGTATAAATTCACTAATCAATAAGATATCATCATCTACATTCTCATAATTAATAATCAAGAAATATTTTGCATTCAAATAAGAATGTGTATTACCATTGTAATCATCATGTAATCATTCCTCACTAAGAACCATAATGTTATCATTAATGTATGAGAAGGCAATGAAGTATCTATCTAAGCTACATGAGAAGCAAATGAAATAATATCAAGGTATATATTATAATCATGTAAGGTGTCACTATGTGAAAGACTTATGAATATTCATGGGGTCCATATGAGATCTAGGAAGATGATCATCAAGGAACATATCATCATGTATGAAAAAAGAATTCATTACAAGCACATGAATCCATGGACATAGGGCTATCATCACATATAAGAAAAATAGTGTAGAACAATGCCACAAATAGGTTAAAAAGGGTAACTTGATTAATATCCATCACAATAGATGTATCACTAACACATGAGAAAATTTGTGTTAGGTATATGTTCATCAGTATCACAAGCCATAGGATGAATAAGTTCAATGTGAGACTCATGGAAAAGTGAAGCAAGTGTTTAAAAGGAAAGGTTAATCACTAATTAATTCTATGATTGAGGTGAAGCTAATACATGATAAAAATTTATGTCCATAGAGAACACATTCTCATCCATAGCATAAAATGTCATGAGAGTATCAAGAAATAAAGGATCATGTGACAAAATATTAGAACACATCAAAATAAAATTAAAAAATATGCATCTAAATCAACCAAGGAAAATGACCTATGAATAACCATAATGATGGATTATCCAAGGGTGGTTAGGTAGGATTAAAGAGATTTTCCATTATATATAACCAAACCCTAATCAAAGTATGATAAGTATATGCAAAAAATGGTTGATCGTACAAGCACCTAAATTGACACATCATCAATTAACTAATTACCTAAACATTTCCTCTATAATTGATTAAATAAAACCTTATTATCCCAATTTCCATCCCCTTATTTATTAAATAATATTTTATTATTTAATTAATAAAATCACTAGTCATCAGTATTCACCTGATCTCATATCTAGCCTAAAACCACTTAATCATCATTTTTCTAATGTCCACATTAGGTAAATAAATCTAAGTATTTACTTAAATCTAAGTCTCATATACCCTTTCCAAAAATTTAAAAAGTATGTATTTTTATTTAATTGTATTTTCCATCCACTTTGCATTAGCGAGTCAAAATTTATTAAGTCACTAATCCTTCACTTGCACACACTAACCTTGGCCAACCTTCCTTAATCACACACATTCTCTAAATGTGTAGATAGGTATGACCTTTGAAGGCATGGCCCCTTTGTACATGCACAACATGGGCCTTAGTACCATGTCACATAGGATAAAAGGCTTTCACATCCCCCTAGAGTACTCTGGAAAGTACCCATTTTCCATCTCATCCCTCCAATTTCTCCAAGGGTATTCTCCACCATAGATTCTAATTTGATTTTAGGATCTTCCCCACCCACCAATTAAGTGGGGACACTTTTGTCCACTCCTCATCCTTTCAAAGGCTCTCAACCAATTTGACCCCTTAATCTCCACAGTTTTTAATCCTAGCCATCCAATCCTTAGGCCAAAAATCTATAAATTGGCCTCAACCCAAGCCATTTTAATCTCTTGGACTTATGCAATGGTATGTTGTTGGTAGAGGCACTCACATGAATTATATTTGAGAACAATAACCATATACTTTAAGCAATAAGGGTTGGTGTTGGTAAGATTATTTATTATTTTCATCAATTTTTGCTAACTCTTTTGCTTAATCTGAGTGTTCCATTTGGATTTTAAATAGAATAGGTTAATATAGTTTAACTTGTTCTTTTTTATGCTCCAATTTTCATGTACATAGATCCAAACCCTAGGAAATTTTAAATGAAATGATAAAATCAAAACTAGAATCATTCCTAAAAATAAAAATCCCAAAGGTTGATTGAAGGATAGGAAGGGTGGTATAAGCAAATTGATCAAATGAATATTAAACCCTGGAGTAAAATAAAACAGTGAAGCATGAATAAGGAAAAGGAAATCAACCCTAATAATAATTCATAGAAAATAAAGAATTTGAAAATCAAGTTTCTAAGCTCTAATGGAAAAGAAATATAATCTTGAAGGCAAAATCCTCAAGGGTGTAGGATATGTCAAGCTCACCAATTTATGTAATGAAAGTAATTCTAATACATAAAAAAATCTATACTAAGTAAATAAATGCAATCACTAAGCACAAAATAGCCTAAACTAAATTCAATTAGGTTGATAAATGTAACAAATGTTTTAAAAAATAAATGTGTTTGGATAAGGGTACTTATCTCTAGGGTTGATGACAAAACAATGTTGTTGATGTCACACATAACTAATTTTCCATTGTTTGAAATTGCATGATAACTAGAATTGACATAGAAGTCTTAAAGTTCAATCTCGAGCACAATGAATTCAATCTCGATTGTCATGGATTTGAAATCTAACATCTGAATTTAAATTGGCAAAAGCATATTTCTAAAACCTACTAATTCTAACCTCTAATATCTAGTAAGCCTATAAGTAATATGGTGTCTATGACACCTTTGGGGATTCTATTCAAATGTTAGGGTCAAGTTCTCCTAGATCAGACCTAGATGAACGAGTTTTAAAGATTGAAGAGAAGATTGAAAGATAACATTCATTTTATAAATAAAACAATTAGTTTGAAACATAAAACAAATATATAAGAATAAATATAAAGTAATACTGGAAGGCGAAGGACAAATATATAAAAACAAGTAGAAGCAAGACAAAAATTAGGTAATGAGTAAAGGATCTTTATCCATCTTCCTCCCCACTCCATCTCAAATTGGCAAACCATGATTAAACTTAATCTGCACTCTCCAAAACGTGAAAATCGAAATTGAAAGTAGGTTGACATCTTTTTATTTTTAAATAATCGTGTGAATCTTGGTGTATAAATAATAAATAATATTTGGTGCACACGAGGAGTTTCACATTGCACGAGTAATTGCCAATTCTTTACATGAATGGGGAATAATATTAAGTATAGATGTGTGGTGGGATCAAGGCACCAAATTTCATGTAAATAAATATTTAATCTAACCATAATTCAAGTGATTACCATGTCCAATGCACCACACCAACTACTTCCAATGTATTGGTACTTGCCTCGTGTACATATAGAGAGAGAAAGAGACCTTTAGAAAGTAGCATGTAAAAGAAAATGGCATGCACTACTAAACATGGAACCTAACCATTATATGGGGGCACATGAGTTACCTCTACACTTGCATATGTGTCCTATTTTCAATGTAGTTGGCATTCATCCTTTCTAAAAAGTGTACAAGTTGTTGAAGTCTATGGGAAGTGAGTAAAACACCTACCCAAGGAAAAAAAGGTTAAACAAAGGTTAAACAAGTATTGTTGGATACAAAGGTCAGGGTGAAGGAGTATCTAATGTATCTTGTGAAATAGACCGATGATAAAGGTTGGTTGACCTAGAAGAAAGAGGGTGCGGTGGGTATGATGAGGATGATAAAGGTGACATGTGAAAGAGACATTTTTTATCCAAAAATTGATTCGAACATGTTGGATCAATACAGTCAAATTGGAGAGCATGTCTCAGGACTTAGGTCTAGGAGATTCTTTATTCCATAGAGTCAATGTTTTTTATGCATGGTAGTGTGTAAATAAAAGTGTCAGTATAGAGTGCTCTATACCATGCAAGATTTGGCTATGGAGGTAGCCACCTAAGATCTAGGAGCTTTAATGAAAACATAAGAGAGATCAAACATGAGAGAATAATGTTATTCTATAAAAGATGCAAAAATGGTACAATGATCAAATGGATCAATGATACAAAATGCACAATAGAGGCCTTCTTTATATAGGCAAGGTGAGAGGATAGGATATTACAAGATTTTGACATGTGTAACAATAATACAACATGATACACAAAAATTCATGAATTAGATTTTCCCTAAGTAGACTTACTAACCTAGTGTGAATATGGCCTAAATGTGAACTAGTTAAGATAATATACCCCATTCACACTAGTAGTAAAGTGGATTGAAAGGTAGCAAGGATTATCTCAAACATCTTTTTGTTCTTTCCTTCAAGTTGCATACATCAACATTGAGTATAAAATGAACCTTGTTGAATTCAACACTTGTACACAAGTGGCATACTTGTTAAACATCATATTGAATGACTAAATGTCATGGTAAATAATCATAACCTAGAAACACATGCTCACTCACCTCGATGAATCCTTATTGATAAAAAGCAATTAACTTGTCATATTACAACCAATGAGTAGAATTCAAAGAGTTTGAAATTTGATATTCTCATTTGTTAATTGGTTTTCTATTTCTACATGTATGGGAGACTCAAGGATATTGTAAGGTGGTTATAGTCCATTATTTGATTGTTGCAAGTGTATGTTGGCTAGTCTACTCATGGTGAGAGTAGTTGTAGGTGTGATAGAAGCTTCAAAGGTGATGTATGAGCTCATGGCTATTGTGGTGGCAATGTAAACATTTGTAATTGACCCTTTTGATACTGGAACAAGGAGTGGAGTGTTTTCTCTCTAGAGATATGTTTTTTTATCCAAGGTTTTTCCAAGGGAATTTGTATTTTCCAATTTATTATGTGAGTTCCATATCTATTATTTCTACATTTGAGAATATCTTTGTGGTTTTTTCTTGATATATGCTCATCCTTACTAAACTAACATTCAATTCAAGTGGTTAAGAGTATCCTCCATGTGTTATAAATCAAATGACATTACAATAGTTGTATCCTTGGGTATTTATTTGATGTAGGAATTGCAAGTGTATGCCATCTACTAGATAAAATGGGAAAGGAAGTTTAGTGTATTTTTAGCCCAAAGTTGAATCAAGGGAGTGATTAAGTGTGGATGATGGAGGAAAGGTTTTGGAAACTTGAAGAGGATTAAGTGTATTTGATGTAGGAATTGCAAGTGTATGCCATCTACTAGATAAAATGGGAAAGGAAGTTTAGTGTATTTTTAGCCCAAAGTTGAATCAAGGGAGTGATTAAGTGTGGATGATGGAGGAAAGGTTTTGGAAACTTGAAGAGGATGTAACATGGATTCTTAGCATATAGGAGAATATGATCGATTAAGAAGCTTGATGTTCATCCTAATCTCCAAGCTAGGAATGTCAAAAGAGAAAATGGAAGGAAAAGAGCTACAAAGAAGAGAGGTGGATCGAGGTGAATAATCTAAGAGAAGAAAAGTGTACGAAAATATCAATATTCATCTTTATGATGGAGAAATTAGTGTTGAGAAATTGAGGTGTACTTTAGTCTTCATCAATTATCTCCACACAACAATTTCACTTACAAGGTTGAAACTTAGTTGGCATGCTTTTAGATGGTATGAGAGTTTTTCACACTTCTTAAAGGTTTAAATTATCTTCTCTAGCCAACTCATCTTGATGATGCGTCATGGAGTATGATCCAAAACGTTGATGAAAACAAATTGTTTACATGGTCAAATCAGGAAACTATCATAACTAGTTAATCACAATTTAAATTTAAATTTTAAAAATTCAAGAGTCATTTCTACTTGTTCGATTGATTCGAGATAAGATAATATATGATCGAATATATGAAAATGTGTGTAAGAAGAATGAGATAAGATCAAATGCATAAAATTGAAGATAAGTAAGAATATGTGAATAATCAAGGAATTAACCCAACTGCACATAAAATTATATCATTTACTAATATATAATTACATTAAAACATTCCCTCAAAAGAAATCCAAATCTAAAAATTGACATAATTATATAATTTCACCATGATCATATCATATGAATTAATTGAACCTACCTCAATAAAATGCATCCACTACATTCATTGTTATTCTCCTATTGCATATGATGTCTTCAAATAAATACAAGACAAGAAAAACCCCACAAAATCATAACCATTATAATGCCATTGAGGACATCAAATAAATAAATATGCCACAAAATCATAGGCATCATAAGGTTTTTAAGGCCATCAAGTAAATAAATACCCCATAAAATCAAAGGCATCATAAGATTGTTAAGAAATAAGTGAATAGAACACCATTATTATGCTATTGAGGATATCAAATGAATAAATATGCCACAAAATCATAGACATCATAAGATTTTTAAGGCTATCAAGTGAATAAATATGCCACAAAATCATAGCTAGTTGATCACAATTTAAATTTAAATTTTGAAAATTTAAGTCATCCCTACTTGCTCTATTGGCTTGAGGTAAGATAGTATATGATCAAATATATCAAAATGTGTGTAATAAGAATGAGATAAGATCAAATGCATAAAATTGAAGATAAGTAAGAATATGTGAAGAATCAAGGATTGAACCCAACTTCACATAAAATTACACCACTTATCAATATATAATTACATTAAATCATTTTCCTAAAACAAATCCAAATCTAAAAATTGACATAATTATATAATTTCACAATTATCATATCATATGAATTAATTGAACCTCCCTCAATAAAATACATCCACAACATTCATTGTTATTCTCCTATTGCATATGATGTCTTCAAATAAATACAAGAGAAGAAAAACCCCACAAAATCATAACCATTATAATGCTATTGAGGACATCAAATAAATAAATATGCCACCAAATCATAGACATCATAAGGTTTTTAAGGCCATCAAGTAAATAAATACCCCACAAAATCAAAGGCATCATAAGATTGTTAAGAAATAAGTGAATAGAACACCATTATTATGCTGTTGAGGATATCAAATGAATAAATATGCCACAAAATCATAGACATCATAAGATTTTTAAGACCATCAAGTGAATAAATATGCCACAAAATCATAGCTAGTTGATCATTTAAATCTAAAATTTGAAAATTGAAGTCATCCCTACTTGATCGATTGGCTTGAGGTAAGATAGTATATGATCAAATATATCAAAATTGTGTGTAAGAAGAATGAGATAAGATCAAATGCATAAAATTGAAGATAAGTAAGAATATGTGAAGAATCAAGTATTGAACCCAACTTCACATAAAATTACACCACTTATCAATATATAATTACATTAAATCATTTTCCTAAAACAAACCCAAATCTAAAAATTGACATAATTATATAATTTCACCATTATCATATCATATGGATTAATTGAACCTCCCCTAATAAAAAGCATCCACTACATTCATTGCCATTCTCCTATTGCATATGATGTCTCCAAATAAATACAAGCAAAGAAAAATCCCACAAAATCGTAACCATTATGATGTTGTTGAGAACATCAAGTGAATAAATATGCCACAAAATCATAGGCATCATAAGGTTTTTAAGGCCATCAAGTGAATAAATACCCCACAAAATCAGAGGCATCATAAGGTTGTTAAGAAATAAGTGAATAAATATGCCACAAAATCATAACCATCATAAGGTTTTTAAGGCCATCGAGTAAATAAATACCCCACAATATAATTTGCATCATTAGGTTGTTAAGGCCATCAAATAAATAGAAAACCATTATAATGCTTCTGAGGACATCTAAGAATGCCACAAAATCTTAGGCATTATAAGGCTTTTAATGCCATCAAGTGAATAAATATGCCACAAAATCATAGGCATCATAAAGTTGTTAAGCCATCAAGTAGCAAATAAGGAATGCAGTTAGAAATTGCAGTTTAAAACAGTGCAGAAAATAGAAATTGCAGTTTAAAACAGTGCAGAAAAACACCAAACAGAAATGACAGATTACCTCTCACTTTCGCTGCTAAAAGCTTTTTCTTTTAGAACTTTACTAATGATTTTCTGAATTTATCATATTTGGATTACTAAATAGAATAAGATTTGTGTTATTCTATTTTTTTAATTTCGTTTTTGGTTTAATTGCACTGTAATGTTCTAAACTGATTTTCAGCCAATTTCAATTAGATTAGACAGAACCATGCTTCATTTTCCAAAATATAAAGATCTGTAGAACTATCATTATTTCAATTTAGACAGTACAAGCAAGATAATTCTCCACGTAAGCATATGTTATAAAAAATGAACAGAATTTAAACCTTCACTATGGTGAAGTGTGCTTTATACAAAAAAGGCCTTTCAAGACAAAGTGGATGATGGTGCAGCAGATATCAGCAAGAGGAAAGCTTGTCAATGAATTTTGAAGGATTTACTCCAGATGAAGTTGTTGTTGTGAAGATATAGATTCTGAACATAAGCTAGATAAGGGGATATAGGACCTGTTAAGAAATTATAACTGAGGTCCACATTTGGAATTGTGACTTGCCCTTGGGGGACAACAGGACCAGTAAACGAGTTTCTCTGCAAGAACAAAGATGTTAAAGGTAAACTAAATACTGCACCTGGAATATTGCCACTGAAATGATTAAAGCTAAGGTCAAGGTAACTCAGCTGTTGAAGGCCTGAAACTCCATCAATGCTCCCAGTTAGCAGATTCTTGGCAAGGGAAACATACTGAAGAGAATAAGGCAGAGCAGCTGGCAGTGTTCCTGAGAGCCCATTGTGCTTAAGATCCAGCCTCCTCAGACTAGACAAGAATGTGGGTATTGGTCCTGTGAGCTTATTGTGGCAAAGAATGAGATTTGACAAAGTGGGTAGCTGTCCAATCCCCTGGGGAATAGAACCCACAAGCTGATTGAAGCTCAAATCCAGTGTCTGCAACTTTGTCAATGAAGCCAAGCACGGAGGAATCCTACCAGACAACAAGTTTTTACTTATACCCACAAACTGCAGCTCCTTCAACTGACCCATAGTCTCTGGAATAGTCCCCACAACCTGACCGGGAACCAATGTCAGCTCTACAAGAGCCCCAAGACAACCCACACCCCCATCCAGCTTGCCTCTCAGCCCAGGTGACCCAGCAGAAGCATTTCCAAGGTTCAATGCCACAACTCTCTCTGCTTGCCCTTGTGTATCACACAACACTCCGGGAAAGCCACATGGATCAGATGAAAAGTCCCATGACTTGAAAAATCCAGAGCCTGGCATGTCATCCAGGCTCTTCCTGATGCTCTGCAGAGCCAAAAAATCCAGTGGGTCTAGCATTGCCTCAGTCCACACCACCTGCTGCAACACCATCATCAGCAACATCATCTTCTTCATGTAACCACTCAACCCACTAGTTTGCAATTCCATAGCCAAATAGAAACGTAAGCACACTAAGTAATCACTCTTTCTTTCTCCTCCCCAAGTCAATATCTCAGACTGAAAGTCACCTGATATAGAGCTTGATACCCACAATGGAAAACTATGACTTATATATAGAAAAAACTTTATGCTGCAGATCACTATGTGGGTCTACAATGCCTTACAATGAATATAATCACATCATCCTTGTTGTCTGATAGCCTTCATTAATGCAGATAGGCCTGTGGGAAAAAACCAACACAAAGCTGTCATCTCTTCATTTCTTTCTCATGTACGCCATCAATGAGAAGGGATCTTTCCCTACAAGCCCCTCTTATTTACCGAGGTAAACCCAATTGACTAGCTGTTAGCCAGTATTTTGGTGACCCCACCCACTTATCTCTGTTACTTTACAGGCTAAACCTAACTGAATAGCTGTTAAAGCCAGTATTTTAATGGTCCCAACTACCCATCTCCCAGTGCATTGGAACACTATATTTAGCACTTTGTTTGCTCCTCTTTTAATAAACTTCCTAGTGAAATGTAAACACCATTAAAGGGAAAAGTGTTCTAGAAATCACCCCAAATAAATATCTAAAATATATTGTATTTTATTACCATGCCCACTTCACAAAAATGGACGTTAGACAAATTTACCGTTAGGAGTATGTAGTTTTATTTTCCATTACACTCTGTATTCTGTTTGATTGTTCATATGCAGCTTTTGGAGCAAACAGGTTTTTGTTTCTAGGATGCTTTCAGAAAATTTATTTTATTTCACACATTTTATGCTGTTTTATTTGTTCATATACAGCTTAAGCATTATGTGGGACATACTTTTGTTCATATGCGGTTTGAGGATTATGTGGGATAAGCGTGCCAAGAAGGTTTCTGGCTGAGGGACAGTTTTTACAGTTTTGTTTTATATTATATTTCTGTATGTAGTTTTTGGTTTTAGAATATTAGGACATTTTTTTGTGTAATTTTGTTTTACATTACATTTTTTATTTTGTTTTGTTGTTTATACGCATCTTTAAAATTATGTGGGACAAATATACAAAAAAGTTTTGTTTTCTGAAAGATATTTTCTGTAGTTTTAATTTATATTATTTTTTTATCTTGTTTTATTGTTTATATGTAACCTTAAGATTGAATAGGACACATGTATAAGAAGGTTTTGTTCTTAGGACATTTTCAGAATTTTATTTTATGTCACACCTTTTATGTTGTTTTATTATTCATATACAATCTTAAGATTATGTGGGACAAATATGCAAGAAGGTTGTGTCTTTAAGACACTTTGCACAAAATTGTTTGCTTTGGACACTTTTCACGTGATTATTTTCATGCTGGATGAGAAATTTGAAATACAAAATTTATAATGTCATCTAGTACTCAAAATAATTTAATGTGATTATAAGAAAAATTCAATTTACTTAGAAGCTTGTAAGAAAAAGAGGGATAAATAATAATTCACAATGAGCTTACTTGCACCTATAGAATGAGGTTGAAATAAGGAATCTAAAGGAGAACATGGAGGCAAATAGTTGTCTTAATGACTCTTAAGAATGCAAACTCTATGTTGGGTCATATCTTTAGGAATAGAGCTATACATCTTTGATCCTCATAATGAATAAGATCTCATAGAGAGGCAATATTTTCTTTGAAGAGGTAGTAAAACCTACCACTGATCTCATAATACATTGGACACTTGAAAATAAAATACTCTTATAATTCTAGTTAATTATTTTAGAGTCTACAAATGCACTGATCTCTCAAGATAATGTTCTCTAACTCCATGCCAAGCTAATGAGAGCATCCCCACAATTGACCTAAAGGAATCTCAAACCAAAAGTGAGTCTAGTGTACTTGGGAGGAGTAATACATCCATCTTCTGTATGTATATATTGTTTGAATTAAATTGTTACATTTTTATTGGCAATAGTTTAATTGATTTTGTCCAAATTCACTTTGTGTAGGTCTTGTGGATCGTATCCTTAATAGCTCTATAAATATCTCTTTTTAACATATATACACAAATTTATAAAAAGAACTCATAAATGTGTGGCAGATCATACCTGAAATATCGTTTGTGAAACAAATAGAAATAAACAAATTTGAAATGTCCTATAAAACACGTGTGAAGTCAAGACTTGCATTGGTGAGAAAGTATCAATATATTGACATGGTTTATATAATTAAAACAAGATGTGTATGTTTAGGTGCACATATAATCAATTTCTCTTTGTTAAGTGTTAGGTTTGAGGGGCCTCCACACTACTAAATTTGTCCAAGGCACTATTTTGTCTCATCCTTTTAGATGTTGAAGTCTTTGCACTTGGTAAGACTTGATCCTTAGTTGGTTCTTTATGAACCATTCAACTCCATCAATAAACCAAGGGCTTTTAAAGTTTAAAATCATAACATGACATACAAGTGGTAGTAGGCACCTCCAAAGTTAGGGTTCACAAGTAGTGGATTTAATCATAAGTTAGTTGATCAAACTTTGCTTGAAAGTTCCATATATACTTTCAAGTTAGTCTCAAATAATATTTAGCACAAAAGGTAATCAAGTTATTTACAAAAAATAAAGATTGATAACACCTAGACCTTCAATTACTTCAATAATTTTGTCAATGAAGCAATTACATGATAATCTATTGCTTGAAGGTCTATGAAATATAATAACTATAGTAATTACAAAAGCATTGATTATTGTATCTCTAAACGTTTCAATTTATCTGCCATAATTTTCCTTATAAGTGAATGTTAATCAACTAATGTCAAAATCAAGTAATGTAACCAACAAATTTTTAAAATTATGAGCCATCTATAAAGAAATGAACAAGATTTGAAAATTGGATTTTTTAAAGAAACAATGCCACATCTAAATATATGAACTTATGTTAAAATCTTAAGAATATTCTAGATTATACCCAATTTCATATAAAAAAGAAAAGATGAATATATCATAGTAGAATCTTCTACAATGTATTCACATATTTCCAAAATATTTATTAAAGAATTCTTGTGTTTTATTTGCTCTTGGGCTTAATAGAAAAATGAATATGACATAGTATTTTTGCGACACTTATTTTTGTAATTGATACTTACAAAAGTATTCTTAAAAATTGAATACTTAATTTTAAAATTTGAATTCCATGTCGCATTTTTGGTACACTTAACGTAACAATAATTATTTCTATTTAGTTCTATGATTACTAAAACTATGCCCAATTTGATCTAGGTTTTGTTAGAATATAATAAGAAAATCTGTCTTTTTGAAGAACAAAGCACTAATGAGTAATTTACATGCTACAAAGAATTGAAGGACATCACTTCCTACCCATAAGAGGTATGTGAGATCATGAGGAGAGTCTAATAATGTAGAAGATATGCGCATTTATAATGTTTACAACTAGTTGAGTTAACATTTTAAGTGAAAGGGCATGTTGCAAGAAATGATTTTTATTGGATCATGTAATATGGAAGGTACCATTAAAGAGGATGATAATGGAATTTCATGCTTCAAGAGAGAATGAGTAGCATAGACTATAAAGCCTATGAATGTAGAAATAAAGAGGACAAACTGGGCCACCTTGGTAACAAGGCCTTTGATAAGGTATTATTTATTGGTAAAATTAAATTAACATTTTTAATAATTACAAAAGATGAGTTTCATGACATTCAAAAAAATTAATCATTTCAAGAGTTGATATTCTAATGCAAGTGGTAAGCAACCAATAGTTGAATCCTAGAATTGGGGAGACCACTTAAGAAATAATTGAACAAAGGGACCAACTAGATGTATTAACTTCTTGATCACGTCACCCTAGAATCGTCATCTTAATCATGTTACATATAGAATTTGTGTCCCATCTATGGGCTAAGTTTTTGTCCCATCTAAGGGCTAACTAAAGATCACAAATTCCTCTCATCTGATGGACTTTGATTGAGATTCGATTTCTTAGTACGATTCGTTGAGATTGGTAACCCGAGATATAGATAGGGCTCTATAAGGAATGTAACTTAGAAAGATTATTGCCATGAGAGACCAACTTATGAGTCTCGTTGTCAAATTGGCAAACAATTTGGTATGGATTGACAATCTACAACAACCGATTATCTAGAACAAAGATCTACTAGATAAGGTGAGGTTGAGTGACCGACTCTCCTCGGAGTCGGGCAACCCCTCTACTGATGAACCGTCCCAGCAGTACTTTAAATCGATACGATGTTTTGGGTGGGTGGGAAACAAGAAAGAGACTCAATAGTTCCATCGGGAGGGAGGGCCCCTACTATTCTATGGGTCATTCGCCAATCCCCACCATTTGTAATGACAAACCCCACTAATAAAAGTGGATCCCACCAGGGCTTTGCCCACCACCCTGCAAAGAAACACCTAAGGCACTTTGCCACTGCCCTAGCTTCTAACTGCCTTGCGCTTCGCAACCACCTTGAGGCATGTATCTATATCCTCCCACGAATATAATCTACCTCAATGCAGGGGGGCTCGGTCTCCCACTCCATTACTAATCAAGTCCCTACCCTCCTATCCTTTCTAATCAAGAAGGGTAAGGCACCCCCACCTCTGTTGGACTTTAGTGTAGATGAAGAAGGGGAGTGTCAACCGTTCAAGTGAAGTGGCAATTTATTACATTGTAACAAAAATTCATGTTTTAGATGATTAAGGAAGTGTTAATTTTTAAGAAAATTAAAATAAATAACACCAAAAGGGCTAAACATTCTTGTTAACAAGAAAAGTGGGGATAAAAACTAGAGTTACGAGCCCTAGGATTTTTTAGAGTTGTATTTACACTCAAGTGATGATAGTAGGAGAATATTCAAAGAGTGAGTGGTAGAGAATAACAAGGTTTGAACATGCACCATACAAAAATTAAACACAAATAAACACTATAATCAATTGTATCCTTTATACATATTTATGTATACAATTTTTGATACAAAGTCTTTGTTTATAATACTATTTCTTGTCTATTTCTCTTCTTATTCCTTACTTATACTTACATCACCATACCATCTTATACACATACATGTAAATGGGGACATGTCCCTTAAAAATTATGCCTATTCCTATTCAGCCTAGTCATTCTTATGTTTCACACTTCATTTGCAGCCACTTGTGGTATATTCTAATTGTTTTTATACCTCTACTCTAACCTTAGCCAACATTATCCCTCCCTTTAAAATTATTTCTTGTCCTCAAGACATGCAAAAATCGATTAGTTTGTAGGGAGGATGTTCTTGTATATTTATTTCAATTGGAGGAATGTGGTATCCCATTGAGTTTTTCCTTGTTGATGTACTTGTACTTGGGCATTTACTTGTGTGAGAAAATTCTCTCTTAGTATAGGGGATGGGATATGTATTTGTTGGCTGACATTCTTTGCATCATAGAGTAGACTAGTAACATGGGCAGGTCTTAGGCTTACCACTTCCTACAGTTGTTTGATGTAAGATTTAATTGCCTCTTTAGTCCTATAGTTGTTGTAATTGAGTGTGTAAGGCCTCCACCTACGCTCTAGTTTTCCCACACATATCCTACATTGCATCATATGTAGTGGCCACTTATAGAATTTGTTTCTCAATTTGATCTATTTGACTTTTAAGTGTTTTAATCAATATGGGCCATTGTAGGAAAAATTGATACAAAGTGTTAATGCCATTTTCTACCTTGTAAAGTGTTAATATGGGACTCCAGTTGAGTGTGATCTATCACACATTTCTTCCACTCTTCATCCATCCTTATATTTTTTAACTCTATTAGAATATTGGAATGGAGTGTTGAAGCTTGGTTGTTCATTTCTTTTATGATTACTTCTACCAGTTACTTCAACTATTTCCCAATTGGCTATGTTGTATCCATTTTCAATTGAGGTATTTTGTTCTAAATATCACTTATCACATCTTCCAATTTCTTGGTATTATCCACATGCTATTTTTGGATATCGTCTCTTGCTATTTGGTGGAAAATTTACTAAGCTAAAAATTCTACAATGGTCAGAAACTTGAAAAATCCACTAGTTTTCCAACCATTGGTATTTGGAGTAACTGTAGAGTTGCAATTGATTAGATTTTCTTTTCTTTTTTGTAATAAATATTTAATAGATTTTCCCTTGCCCCTTTGATTGAATAGTATCTCATTGATTACCTCTAGAAGGTGTGTGTTGCTTTTGTTGGACCTTCTTCTCTTCCTCTATTAAGACTATTAGGATTAGGGTGTCTCAACCTTAAGAGTCCTACCATTTAATTATTATTATTTGATGTATTTATTTATTTTCTAATGTTTATTTTCCTAACAAATATGTAGTCACTTTGTGGGACCCACCGGTGATGTAGCATCTTACATGGAAAATGACATGTAATGTTATAAGCTATATTTGTGGAGGTAGGAGTCCACTTTGGAGGACCTATATTTTAGGCTAGATTGATGCCATTTTTCATAAGTTGTTATGTCGTGCACTAATATGACAACCTATGACACTTGCTATGACAGTCTATGACAACTATAAGAGCCAACTATGACAACTACTATTTTAGGACTAGTGAGGAATTGACAACTAGCAGTCTTGCATGTGGTAGGTGCCTTGCATGGTGAGGAGAATATCTTGCATGTATCCTCATGCCTTGCATGTTCAATGGACTAATTTTGATGAATAGTAGTTTATGATAGAAGCCCTACATGTCAAGGAATTATGACAGTTGCATAAGCAGGTGAAGTTGGATGCCCTGCATGTTCTCCATGTCATTGGAGATGACACATGGTAGTATTGGGTGCCCATGTTTCTCTTCTATGAATTGGTGATGCCTTAGTGCATTTTTGTGGTGACAGGTTGAATATTGTTTGTATGTTGTTATGCTATCAAAAATTCTCCATATTCTCATTGTAGTGTGAAGACTCTTGAGCATTACTCGGATATTGTACTATAACTATTTGTGTTGTTGTTAATACAATTTTAGCTACATGATTTGGAGTGTGGGTTTTTTCCTGAAAGGCTTTTCCCACATAAACACTATGTTATGGTTTACATTGTCTTATCTATTTTAAATTTGAATGTGCATCTGTTAGTACTTATAGTACTATAAGGTGTTTAAAAGAAATTTGTGTACCTATCCCCTACTTAGATTAGTGTAGGAAGCTTCTTCCACTACCAATATTTCCATTTAGTTGGTATCAAAGCTTGGTCAACTTTGATTCTATTGTTGCATTTGAAGGGTTTTTTGAGCTAATCTTTGTTTTATTGGGAGTTTTGTAGAAGGGTGTTTCATGACCTTGTTGTAGGCAAAAGATGGCAAGCGCATATGGAAGAATTGAGATGGAGAAGTTTATTACCAAAAACTTCAAACTTTGTAAGTTAAAAATGGAGGATATGCTCATAGATAGAGATCTATGGGCTACAATATCTAGTACCAAACCAACAACAACAACCTAGGAAAATTGGGATATGATGGATAGGGCCATGTAAGAGTATTCTTCACTAATGAAGAATAATATTTGGGATCTAGTTCCTCTTCCTGAGGTAAGCTAGTTGGTTAAATGCAAGTGGGTGTACCATACAAAATATGTTGTAGATGGTTCAATTGATAAGTATAAGGCTCGTCTTGTTGCAAAGGGAGTTTCTCAAGTTGAGGGCATTGACTATTTTGAGACCTTTGCTCATGTTGCCAAGATGGATTATATGCGCTGTGTACGTTCTCTTGTAGCTTCATATGGATGGAATGTTTACCAAATGGATGTGAAGAGTGTCTTCCTACATGGTGATCTTCATGAGGATATCTATATGAAGCAGCCTCAAGGATTTGTGTAGGACTCTTCACTTTTATGCAAACTTTTCCGTTCATTATATGGTCTCAAACAAGCTCCTCAGGATTGATATGAGAAGATGGACTCTTTTATGCTTTCCTCTAGCTTCACACGATGTCATTTTGATCCCATAGTGTATATTTAGAGATAGGAGGGTGATCTTTTGATTCTAGTGCTATATGTAGATGATTTGAGTCTTACAGGTAGCTCATCCTCCGTGATTCAAAGTGTTCAACAAGATTTGATGGAGCGGTTTGAGATGATAGATCTTGACCTTCTACACTACTTTCTTGGTTTACAGGTTATTCAGTCTTAAAAGGGGATTTTCCATATTTCAGTAGAAGTATGCACTTAATATGCTTCAGAGATTTGGCATGCTTGATTGCAAGCCTTCCCCCACACCATTTCAGTCACGTGTTGTATTGTCTTCCACTTGTACTACTCTTTCAATAGATTCTACATTATATAGGCAGTTGGTTGGCAGTTTGTTGTACCTGACACATTCATGTCCTAATCTTTCCTTTGTGATTGGTCTTGTCTCTCGGTTCTCACATGATCCACATGAGAGCCATTGGCAACCTGCCAAACAAATTTTGAGGTATATTCAGGAGACATCTCATTATGACATTCACTATACATCAGGATCTTTTAGTGTAGTCATGGATGGAGGGTCCAAAAAGAACTATCCAATTATGTAGCTTAGAGTCAACATAGTGGAAATAACACAGGATACTGATTAAAAAACATGAAATTTCATTGATTTAATGACTGGAAGTCTTACATGCATCATATGTGAAATAACTAGGGCTCATAGGCCTGTCGCAAGGGCATTACAACATTACAACTGGCTCAAGGCCTTATTATAGTCCACAACCTAAAAGGTTGGATTGAATTGTGAACTATTTCTAATGATCTACTTGGTTAACTAGTAAACTAAATGCTTTTGTTGTCTTTAGAAACTCTTTTTCATCCACTAACATCACACTTAATCCAACCTTTTGGTCTTTATATTCCTCCTTCAAAGGTGCTAAGGTATAGGTAACTCCATCCTTCTCTAAAACATAGACATTATTTCTACCATCATGCTTTGTTTTCCTTCATATTGCCAAGGCCTACCAAATAATACATGGCACCCATCCATAGGGATGATATCACATAACACCTTGTCTTTGTACCTTCCTATTTGAAACTCTACCCAACACTATTCATTGACTAGTACTTGTCCCTTATTCAACCATGAGACTTTATATGGTGTAGGATGTGATAATCTCTTCAAGTTTAGTTTCTTTACCATCTCAACAACTAGATTATCAATACTACCAGAATCTATAACAACTTGATAACACTTTCCTCAGCACTTGAAAACAGTCCTAAATAGTGACTTCCTTTGAGGTGGTTCCTTCTCCATTGGAACCCTAATCAATGTCCTTCTCATTAGCAAGTATTCTCCTTTCTCTGGTTCTTCTAGTTGTGGTGAGGAGTTAACACTTTCTTCATCTCCTCCTTGAGCAACTTGAGTTCTTCTTTCATTCCTAAAGGTGATTGTTGATTTCTCTTCTGGACACTCCCAAGCTTGATGACATGTAAAATTGTTGCACTTGTAGCATTTACCTATATGAAACAATTAAATCCTCCTCTTTGTCCAAATCTTCCCCTAAAGTTAGGCCTTCTTCCTCTAAAACCTCCTCTTGAACTTCATTCTTGTTCTTGGGAGGTGCTTGACTCACCTTGACTTCTTTGTGATTGTCCTCTACCAGCATATGGACCTCTACCTTTGAAATTCCTTCCTCTACCTCTATTCTTCTTTTCTTACTTCATATTCAGCTTCTCCTCAGCCTTTAAGGCTAGTTGATAGCACTCTTCAAGTGTCATGGGGCATGTAAGGCTCAACTCATCTTGCAAGTTGTACTTCAATCTATTAAGGCATCTTGCAACCTTGTCAGTGTCATCCTCTATGTGTCCTGATCTGATACTCAACTTATAAAACTGTTCAATGTACTCTTTCACTCCCATATCCTTTTGTTTCAAGTTTTGCAACTTCCTACACAATTGATTCATGTAGTCACTAGGCATAAATTTTCCCGTCAACTTGGCAATCATCCTATTCCAACAAGTAATCTTGAATTTTCCTTTCTTTCTCCTTTCTTCCTGATAAATAATCCCACCATAGGGATGCATGACCTTTCAACTTGGTCCCGACTAATTTTACTTGCTGCTCTTCAGGTACCTCCTCAAAATCAAAGTACTTGTCAAACTCCCCTATCCAATCAAGGAGTTATTCACCATTCAAACTACTTGCATATATTGGAAGTTCCATCTTCACCTTGTTTCCTTCACCCTTAATTTCCTTCAACAATATTTCCATCCTCACATCATCAACATCCTTCTCTTCTTGAGGTTCTTCTTGAGGTGCTTCATCTACCACTTCCTCTTGGTCACTCATATCCCTTGTAACCACTCCTCTTCTTTGTTTAGCTTCCACTGCAGTGAGTCTTGCATCCAAACTTACTCTCATTTCCCTCATTTCTCTAGCAAGGGATTCTCCCAATTGTGTTTATATTCTCTCTACCACCCTTCTAGCCACATTAAGTCTTGGAGGCATCTTTCTCCAATTGGATTGTTAACCCTTGTATTGGTTTTCTTGGCTTAACCTGGCTTTGATACCAATAATGATGCAAAGGATAAAAAATGCAAGAAAAAATGTGTTTCTGATTCTATTGACTCTTTTAAAGGTGTCTCAAACCCTACTTTGCAATGGTGAACTCAAAAAACAAGTTTCTCATTAAACCCTCAAAGACCTAGGGTTTTGACAATCTTTTTGACAGTGAATACACATAGGCTTGCATAACTTACATATATGTTTGTTTTATGAACTTTCCTTCGGTAGGAACCTGACTAGCAGCTTGAAGAAGGGTTTCACCAAGTTTCATCAATTTCCACTAGTGCAAACAAAAGTTATGAATTTTTTGTCTTGCTAGAAATCCTAGTTCTATGACAGGGCAGTTAACACTATTTTACTTGTTTCTCAAACAAAACATCATGAAATTGCACAAAAAAAAGAATTAGATTCTCCAAACAAAAATCCAACTTTCCATCCACTCACAAATTTGTCATTGTTCCGTAGAAGGTCGTACAAGATTGATTTCTTACTGTTTTTGCAGAAAATTGTCATAAATTGTGATGAAAACAAGGTATTTTCATGAAAAATCCTTCTATGGATTCTTGGAGAGTACCTTCTCATTCATTTCATTTGAATTAACATAAAAAAATAGTTACAAATTGAGCATATGTGCCTTTTTCCTTCAAAACCTAAAGTCTATTGCATCAAAATTGCAAAATATGCCCTTTTTCACACTAGAATTAAAAAACAAAACATGTAAAAATACCCTACATGGTCATTCATGGTCTTTTTAGACCTTATTGGACACAACCAACCCAAAACTAAAGCTGAGGAACAAACCCCAACCCTTCACAAGCCAAAAATCACCTAGGAAATTCAAATTTGCATTTTAGTGGGAAAATCAAAATTTGAATTTCTATGCCTATTTAAACAACCTAGACCATTGGACATGATCCCAATGGACCCCCTAAGACCTTCACCAAATCAACTAAGACTCTTAACATCAAAATGAAGCATAAAAACATCACCAGAGTGATGCTCCTACATAAGATCTAAGGGGGTTTGATCAAACCCTCTTGAATTAAAATCCTTTAAGTAGAACCTTTCAAGGCTTAAATCATTATATTTTCTAAAAAAGTGATTTCAACAAAAAATAGGATGTCCCAGAAAGTGTAACCCATTATTGTGGCAGCACATAGGACTAGCTAGAAGAATGTTTATCCTATATTATTCTCATAGGCTAATGACGAAACTTAACGGTATGAATTAAATTAATTATTTAAAGTTGTCTAATATAGTGATATTTTATAGATAATTTTATTTTAATTAATTGATAAAGTGGCTTAAGTGAAAATTAAAAGGAAATATTAAAAGTCACTTTATTAATGTAATTTAATGGAATATTTAAAATCCACAATTTGAAAAGCATTTCGAGAATGTTCTAAGGGAAAATATAAAAGTAAATTTGAGAGATAATTTGCTCATGCTTATTTTTATTTCTCTCAAATTGTGGATTTGAAGCTTTTGGCCAAGCAAAACCTTGGACAAAACCCCTAAGGGAAATCGGTTTCAATGGTGCAATATCTTCCTAGTTGACTATAGTGGAGACACACAAGTTTCACACTTGGTTTTATCAATCGAAAGTTTCTGAAATTTGTGAAGTCTTGCAAAAAGACAAATTTCTAAATTGAAAGTTTAAAAGGGAATTGCAGATTGGAATGAAGGAAATATTTTATAATTTATTTGCTACATATTTCACACAGGCATGGCATTTATCTTTTTGGTCTGTCATACCATTTCATCTTTAAAATATTTGTACCATACTATAATCCTTTGAAGGAAGGTGGCGATAGCATTTTAAATGAGTCCCAAGGCAAATTAGACTTTCAGTGCCACCTCATCGCCTTATGTGGAGTCAAATCTTTTATGGAGTCAACAAGAAGGCACAACTTAAGGAGAAGGGTCAATACTTGGAATAAGGTTGTCGTACCATCCCTAAGGTTGTCATACCTTATTTCAAACCAAACATACTTCTTTTCTAGAGCATGGTAAAATATTATGGAGTGTTGGGTCTATTCACAGGTCATCAATTAATATATATTTTGTGATTTCAATTGTTTTGTGTGAAGTTATGTGGTTTCTAGTTGGTTGTAGCAACTTTTGGAAAATTATCAATAAATACTTGATTGGCATATTTTTTAATATTATATCATGAAAGAAGCATTTTCAACTATGGTATTTGGGAAATCAGTTTGAAATTGAATTGTAGTAAAATTATGTCAAATAAACATTGAATGCAAACTATTTGACAAAATGCTTGCACACTGAAACATAGTAAACTTGGAAAAAATTGGCATAAAAAATTGGTTAGTACATTTCACATAAGGGGGATTTTCTATCACATATGCATGCGAGGTCTTCTTACCCCCAATACATTAAACAAGCAGGTTAACACACTCCCAAGTGGCAAGTGAGATCTACATTAATAGGTAACTTAGGCAGGAGAGTTCGCCTCCTATTATAAAACATAGATTACTCCTATTTGATTGCCAAGATTCTATTTTGACTTCGTTATGTTTATGTTTTCTCTTTTTGTTGATGAAGACAATGTTGGAAATATTGCTAAATTAACACACATGGGTTTGATTTATCAAAGATTTTTTCTCTTCTTGTTTTGGCCTTGAGAAAAGTTATAATGTAGAGGTTAGACCAAAATGAATAAAAGAAAAAGTTTCTAAAGCAATTCAAACATAATAAGAAGGCCTAAATTTTAAATTGTTAGTATTGTTTACATAGGTTATTTCATGACTTGAGGAAATAAAAATCTTGCATATATTATTCATTGTCTTTATAGCCAATATACTATCATGAAAAATTCTTAGTATTAATTGCATGGATTTTGTAAATTGATTTTAACAATGAATTTACAATATACTTATTTTATTAGATAAATGGTTACAAATCAGTTAAGAGTAACTAGTTCTCCTCCATTATCTAGGTGTGGAGGGTTGTATAAAATAATGAAGGCTCGAAATTTTTTGCAAGATATGTTAAATAAGAAAAGAATTATTCTAACGAGAGATAAATTGAAGAGTCTAAGTGTGTGCATGGGAGAGGAATTAAGTCTTTCATAATTAGTCATTATGCTATCATGAAAATGTTCTAGAATTAATTACACATAATTTTAAAATTGAATTTAACAATGAATTCATAATATAATTATTTTAGTAGATAAATGGTTACAAATCAATTAAGAACATGGGAGAGCAATTAAGTATTTCATAATTATAGCTAGTACACTATCATGAAAATGCCCTAGAAATAATTACACAAAATTTTAAATTTGATTTTAACAATGAATTCATAATATAATCATTTTAGTAGATAAATGGTTACAAATCAATTAAGAGTAACTAGTTGTCCTCCATTTTCTAGGTTTACAAGATTGTATAAATAATCAAGGCTCAAAAGATGTTTGCAATATATGTTAGAAAAATAAAGAATTATTCTAATAGGAGATAAATTGAAGAGCCTAAGTGTGCATAAAGCATGGGATAATGCTTAAGATGTATAAAAGGAATTCAAGAAAATGGTGGGTTAGAACTTAGATTGAAAACTAAAAATATTTTGTAAGAAAGATGAAAGTTAGAGGTTGACCTAAAGAATATGTGAATTATGATAAATATTTATCTTTTAGTTCAATTTTTTATCATTCATATTGGGTATAAAATGATCGATTTTAAATATCTAATACTTCTATGATACAGTTTTGGCAATATATGATGTAAACTACATAGCACACAAATAACCCTACCAAACACAATTGCATATGAATATGGAGACTCAATTGCAAAAGTAATTCCAAAACAAAGGAAAAAATACTTTTTCAAAAAATATGAAATATATCACAACTACTTTTTGTTGATATAAAATTAAATTTAGGTTCAATGAACCTTTCTACTAACTCCTTATATAAGCCACCTAGGCATGCTATATCTAAAACCATTGTGACACAATATGAACTCAAGAAGTTAAAAATATTTTCATTTTAAATCTGATGAAAAAAAATTGTGGTTGTAAATAGCCTTACTATATTATATCATTAAAATGTGAGTTATACAATAAAAAAGGTAATCAACAAAAAATGCATGTTAAAGACCTTTAGATGGAACAAAGATACAAAGTCATAGAACTCGAGGAAATGAAGTCACATATGCCAACCAGATAATATACCTAGAAATAGGGGAGAGGGCCAAATAGTCACCCACCCTAACTTTGTGCACCCTAAGCTCCTAAACGATACATCAAATTATATTACAATTTTTTTCAGGTTTCTTCATATGTAACTGAAGAGCTTAAGGCTATTGTTTCAACTTTTGGGTAGTTATGACGATCACGAGATGAGTCATTACATGCACAAAGGTTCAAAAGAGGTCATTTGAAGGTGTCGACTGATAGCTATGCATAGACACCCCAAAAATTGTGCTACAACCACCAAAAAAAATTGCACAACTCTAATATAAATCTCCAAAAAAAATTGACCAATGCATATGCACAAATGCCCTAGTAACCATGCATTATGGCCACCAAAAAAGTTGCACAACTCTTCTAATTAATATTCAATGGTTTACACATGCACAAGTGGGTGTACAATAGGTGAGCGACTATTGGTACATGGGTAGCTACTAGGCCCTCTCCCCTAATGGCATGTGAACCAAAGATATCAATATAAACACCACACTATAAGTTCAAACCTCAAGGGATACTAAATCCAACATTATTAAAAAGCATAAATAATGACATCCACATTAACAAGTAATTGTAGACAAAAGATCATCACACTTTGGCCCTCCTAGTGCATCTTGAGGAGAATCATGAATAAGATTTCATCCAAAGCTAACACAATTTCCTTGCACTTCATCCACCAATTTAGCCTACTGTGCCTCCTTTGTAGGATTCTTATAATAATAAATAGCCAAGGCCAACCGTGAGAACTTGTCATTACCAAGCACATGTTGTTAGGGTAAATTGGTTCTTATGGGAGTCCACCTAGACTAGTTCTTGGATTGTGTTTTGGCACAATATAACAGATAATATCTTTTAATAATATGAAAAATGAATTGGGGCATCACCAACAACCTCGTCAATAGTTGTTGAACGCTTTTCAATTAGAGGTCGATAGATCAAATTCTCTATCTCTAGAGGTCTCCCTCACTCTAACTGGACTTTACCAAGAAGAGGCAGGTTTATAGTGATTGCTATTTAGAATAAAAAACCTACTAAGTTGAGATGCCAATGGCTGAAGCAATGAAAAGTGAGACTACTAGAGACAAACAACTAGATTTTAGTGAAGATAATTAAAGATTGTAACTGAATTCTCTATAGAACACCACAACAACAACAACAAAAGAAAAACCAATTGTATTTTGGCATGTAATAGACCATGATTTTATAATGACCTGAACTGCGGATCAATAGATTTTCGATTTATTTCTTATTGGATTGACAAAGGTTGTCATCCAATATTATTAAGATAGATAAATGAGTTCCCAAATTATAAGTGAAATAAATCCTGAATAATGAAGTCTAATTCAAATATTAATTTGATAATAAAAATTTGATAAATAAATATAATAGTTGGTTCTGATTAATCATTTAAAATCATGCGTTGCTTTGAATATAGATCTGCCTATCGTCGATATATAGGCCTTAAACTTGGATGCCTTTCCTGATTGATATCCTTATACTTGTGCATCTTACTTGGAGTCCTTTCAGGTTTATATGCTTGAAACGTAGACTCCCATATTATAAATGTCTGCTATATAGAACAATTCCACAATGGGTAATTCAGTAATAAAAATAAATCTGCCATCTTACCTTATTTATACAATTATTGTGTATGCTTCCATGGATGATTACGAGCTGCTCATCAAGAGCTGTCCAAATCTGAAAATAAATATTTAAATCTGAAATCTACCCCTTCCAATTCTTCTCAAAATCTAAACTTATACCTTCAAATCTAAATGGAGGAATGCATCTCTTCGAAAGGAGATGACTACTTTGAACAGTCATGTCTCCTATCGCCACCCTTGTAAACACTAATCGCTGCCTTGTTTATTTTTGTTTAATTACTACTCTTTTATTATTCCCTTTTTATCCTAATCGCCGCCTTTATTATCTAGCGATTACCTTTAACTATTTGGTTGCTGCTTTTAGTGGTTAATTCTCCACACTGATAATGATCATTTACTACTGATCGCTGCCATATGTAGTCGCCCTGCCCTCTTTTCATTACTACTGATTGCTGCCACTTGTAAATTAATTGCATCTTCTAACTGCTGCTTTGTATTCTTTAGTTTATGCTCAGAGAAACATGATCGCTTGTAAATGAGTGATAATAGATGCTCCTCCTTACATAATCGCTGCCCTTCAAAATAAATCGTCCATATGATAATTAATTGTCCTTTAATTGCTGCTTACCCTTACTGCTCCAAACATATAATATTATATAACTATTTAGTTTAAATCTTTAATTTAAACTTGGTATATCACAGTTTTCTTATACAATATGAAAAGCTTTGTAACATAAGCAACAAAACTATCATTTAATTGAGCATACTGCTCTTCCAATGAAATATTTTACCAATTCTCTTTTTCTAAGGAACTTTTAGAATTTTTATTTTTGAAGTAATGCTTAATTATATATAAGCAAAACAATTTTCATGAACAAGCATCATGGATGATTATCTACAGGTACATGCATTGAGGATTATGCTAGAGAAACAAAATTTCTGCAGCTTATAGACTAAGGACTAAAAGACTGAATAGATCCTAAATTCTTACACCTAATTATTATGTCACTTTAACATACCTCGCTATTTGTTTGCATCCATGAGCTAGGAAATGACAGATCTCTAATTGGAACATGAGTGAGGATAATTTGGCAATTGCCGAGGAGCCTTGAAACTTTTAGCTTGAAAACCCCGAATTCCAATATGCATTTGAAGCTGTAATACGGAATATATAAGAAATCATTTGTACCAGCTAGTGGCTGTCAAAACACAAATAAATACAATGAATGGTTGAGGGAATGCTAACATGTGGTCTCTATTTCACTAACCAAGAGGGTTTCACCAGGAGAAAACAGTGCAAGGCATCGTGCTATTGAAGATAAATAAGGTTTGATGAACAAGAGAATAGGAACCCAATTTGTGCATCGCCAAAGGTCTCAGTCAAAGCAAGCATATGTAAACATGAATGACTCTTGAAGCTGCAGGTAGAACGCCCAGCATAGAAACCCAATCTTGAATGAAATTAATGAACAAAACCCAGTGACTTCTCTCCTTCAAGTTTACTTATATTCATACCATAGTGAAGCAATGGATGAATCCAAAATCCAATTCTCAAACCTGAAATCCTTACTTGATCATCTACTATCAAATTTTGTAATATAACATCATTTCTATTTTTCTTTAATTATAAATTATTGCAGCATCAAATTGGTGCGTTACATTGGCTGGCTAGATTTTATATTTACACCAAAAAATGTATGCATATGAAACAATAAGTTTTTCAACTTGCAAGTTTTGTTGAGATACATCATGAACAGAGCGTTCCCTATTCCGACAATCTTTCTCGCTAAACAAAGTAAGAGAATTGTAATGACTAGTTAAATCTGCCCTCCATGGGGATACCATCCATCGTTAATATATATTACAATAACTTTTGAAGTCTGACGTAATTTTGCATATTCTTAGCATCCTCCATACTTAGGTTAAGGAAATAGCAGATTGTGGCAGTTAAAAATGTTGAAAACAGCATAAGGATCATAAGATGAGCTCTTAAATTGCCATTGGCATGAATTCACAGTTATGTACAAACAACTTGAGAATGCTAAGATTTAAGAGTCTTAAATTTTAAAAATAAACTTAAGGTCCTGTTCTTCTGTATAATTAAATATAGAGAATATTGTTTACATGACATAACCATTGGATCAAATCAATTCAAACATTTGAATAAATCTTTCATCGTGACAACCAGAGTTGCACGCTTCACTTGGTCAATTGACCAACATAATAGAGAATTGACAAGCTTGAAAGGGACAAGCAAACCTACCTAAGCTTTTCAAATAGTCCGAACTATATTATGATATATGGTGCCCAAATAGATCTTCTACATCAATACTCTTTCACAAATGAACAAATTCAATTGTCATTGCATTACACTTCAACCCAAGTAGGGTTTCATACCTTCCAAATAAAAATAAACTGATTAAACCTCCTCAGAATAAAAATTACACTAATAGAAATAGATTGTATATCTGTGGTATTGTCTCTATTGTACATGATGCGGGGCATTCAGATACATCTGAAGGTACTCAAAATGTTTGTATCTCCTAGTAAAGTAGAATGGTAAGATACAATGTGTCATGGCATCTGTTCAGAATCATACCTGCTCTAACCATTAACCATAAAATTTTACACTTAGAACTACAAGTCAGATATGTCACCAGTTTAAACTTTAATTTTAATATCTACAAAATGTCGACATCCATGTCATAAGCCTGTATACACATTACAACAGTAAAATGGCAATCCTTGTGACAAGGGAAAAGGTGGCTCACCACATATTCATTCTCAACATTGAAAAATGTTGCATATAACATTAACACTGATATTCTTGGTGTAAAATGATAATAAAGTGCTCTCTAAGAATATCATAAACATTTAGATATGTCTTGGTTTTTGGTTGTGAGGGTAGAAGGGAGAGTCGGGGACAGATTTAAAATGAAGAAAACTAAGTTTATTTACCATATGTTACATGTTATACTCTGCTTGGCATCAGTGTATTAAGCCCTGAACTTAGAGACCCATTTTATCAAATCTCTGGGATTAACCAGCTTGGCTCAACTTATGTCCATGGTGGAAACAAACCAGCTTGGGAAGATGGAACATTGTGGTGTCCATCACGGCCATCCAATGCACTTGAAAATTCACCTTGAGACGCACTAGACAAATTTGATGCATGCAAACATGTTGGAATTTGAATACGAGATTGAGAAGATACAAATCCCAGGGAACCAGATGCATTTGTCTCCAAGAATTGTTTAAAAAAATCATGGGCGTGAGGAATTTGGTCTACATCATCTCTTGATAAGTTCTCTGACAATTCTTGCACAGGCAAGTCTGCAGTATGCTGGGATGGTGTAGGAGACTCAACCTGCCTTATCAAACCTGCAACCCTGCTTTGGTAGTTTGAACCAGGTGATTTTTCAACTCTAAAATGTGAGGACTGGCTAGAGAATGACATTGGTATCAGTCGCTGTTCATTATATGGCTGAATTGCCAAGTTCTCGACATCGCTGTTGAATCTACTTCTTTTTACAGGTGGTCCGAACTCAGGATTAGCTGAATCTGCAATTCCATCACTGACCATATATGAATAGGAGGAAGCTTGATGTTGCTCTTCCTCTCTATGGTGAATGACATCTACATCTTGATGCTTCTGAGTAATATCAACCAGAGGCATGGTAGTGTTTCCATCTTTTGTTTGGATCTCATCGAATGTGCCACTCTTTCGTTGACCATCTGAATTGGGAAAAGCATTGTCTATACCTTCATCAGGTTCTTCAGAGTGAGGGGAGAGTTCAGGGGAAGAGGATGTTTGATTTTTGGCTCTCTCCTGTTCTTCAATGATCTTCTGTAAATATTTACCCTGAGCCTCAATTCGCAATTGTAAATGCCTTTGTACCTGCCAAAGAATATTCATAATTTGTAAGATACCTAGCCATTTGATTAGAGTTTCATATAGCAGAAACCATGCAACTTGTTACTTGTAAAATATAGCATCCACAAAATAGGCACATGGTGTTCATCTTGTTGATCCAAGTGAGTTAAAATGTTCTCTTGCAATCCCCCCAACCCAGCCTACATTTGAATCATTGTTGGGCTTCAATTAAAAAAGCCAAAACATATAATCTCAATTAATAAAATTATTGTTTTATACTTACTTCGCTTATTCTTAACAAAGGAATAGAATCAATAGATTATCTCTATATGACAAACTCAAGAGGTGACTTTATTGACCATATTCCTAATGGCATTAGGAGGATAGTTGTTTAAAATGTCTTCCTCACCTACTTGACTTTCATTTTTCAGTCATTTACTTCTGCAATGTATAAATTTTTTATAACTATCGAAATTGGCGTGAAAGGATTTAAATCTGATACATAGCTGGAGTAGGTTTATACATTTGGCCAAATGTATACTATTTTGTAAGAGAACTTTATAAGTAGTAAAGTTTCTTGGTCAAAGCATTTGTCTAATTGCAATGTCAGATATCATTTTTCAAGATTCTATTAATCCTTTCTATTCATGGCTTATTGGAAGATGATTATCATTACTAGAACTTATCTGGTAACCCCTATACTGGAAAATATGCTTAATAGAACTTGTTTTGAATTTAGGGTCTTTTGAAATATTCTTTAGTAATTCGTTGCTTGAAAATATTTTAACAATAGGAACTAGTTTTAAAGCCTTTTGAGTCATATGAAATGGAATAAATTTAGCCAATGTTATATTTCCACTAATACAATTTTTTTTTGTTGAATATATCCTATTTAACTTTGCATTAATTTAAAGAAAATAGTACAATATTCACAAAAAAAGGAGGGTGGTAGGAGAGCACACCCACAAGTCTAGCAAAAGGGCCAAGCCCTGGAATTGATGATTCTAACCCTGGTGATGTTTGGGGAAACCTGAGGATAAAGATCCTCCTCCGCCTGGCATAGCCATGGCTGCTTAAACTACTACCATAATTTGATCATTATTGATCCGTAATTTCCATTAAAAACAGTTAGTAAACAGGAATCAAACATATTAACTACTCTTCTACTTGGAAATTGAATGACAGTGACATTTGGGAGGAATTAAACAGCTGCTATCAAAGAAATGAAGTTCTGAAATGCAAAGATGCAGCACAAACATTAAGATTTATCCTGGCAAAACCCAGTGGGAGTTGAAAACCTAGTTGGTAGAGGCAATTGTTCTCTACCAGAGTGTATTTCTTGAAATAGACAAGTATGAAGTGTCTTACAACCTCAATCAAGCCTATTATTACAAATTTCTATAAGATACAACAATTCAATTATCCTCCTCCAATGATCAACATCATGCTCTGCACCTGCTGTTGGAACCTTCCCCTCATGTTCTATACAGATTCAAATGGAATTAGAAGTGGAAGAGTTGCTTGTTCATTTCAAATTCCTTTGTTTTTACCATCACCATTTTGAAGGTGATGGTTACAAACTACCCCTTTTGATAACTGGCAATTTGCCCCTGTACGAAACCAGCGATTGCCCCGTACAAAACCAACAGTGTCGTAAAACTGGGTTTTGTGGGTGCTTTTAAAACCTGAAAATTTTGCTAAAGTGCTTTCCTTTGGGGATGAGCTATACTCCTAGGTCCAATACAGATCAATTGTGGTTAGGAGTTATATGTATTTTCTTTTTTTGTTAGGTTACAAGTGAAGGCATAACATTTCTTGTTGAAGGTATTGTCTTTGCTTCGTTTAGTGGACACTCACCACAAGTTAAACATTTGCATATATTAATAACAAAAAATTAATGATAACTTTTCATTGAAAATGAATCATCGTATGCTCAAGATGTTTCATTTTTCCACCTTAATAATATGTACTTAGTGTTTTGAGTGGATTGCTCCTCTGTGCAACTGCTTGCATTTGTATGATTTATGAAGGTTTCGTTGGATCCATAATAGCAAATATAAGAGTTAAAGACATAACATTCTCAATCCATGAATGTTGATAAACAAGCTTTCGGAAACAACCATGTGGAAGATTCTGAATCATCATTTTGGATCACCTTTTCTTTCATTGTGATAATAGACCACAGACTGTAATCCAAAATGTTGATTCAAAAATCTTCTACTCACTTTTTTTCACAACAGCTTGTTTTTTCATCAATATAGGAGTTTTAATTGATGTTTTCTCAATGGTGTAGAACAATTGTTGCTGTATTAGATTTTCCAATCAAATGCCTTAGTTTTCTTAAGTACTGGCTTATTTTAGAAAATTTATGTATGAATCTTCTCTAGAACCTCACTAGACCTAAAAGACTGGATTTCATGAACATGAATTGGACTTCTCCAATCTTAAATGACTTTGATTTTCTTAGTTTCAATAAATATTTCCTATCTATATGGCACATTGTATCCTCAATATCTAATATCCTTTTTCACAAAGCCCTTCATATACAAAAATTATACTTATAATGTTCTGTACAAAGTTTTATGAATACTTCTAGATACTCTTGTATTCCTACTTTTCATACTAAAAATTAGTATGTTGTCTAGGAATATAACAATTTGTTTTTGGCAAGGACAGAACCTATCATTCATCATTCTACTCCTTGTATTTCAAACGGCCTTAGTGAACGTGAAAAGTATGTTCTAGTACCTTGTAAAAAAGTGAAATTTCAAGTAAGAAGTAATTAAGCATCAAATCCTTCAAATACAGGCTTTCGCATGACATCAAAGCATATCAAACAGCAGTGAAACACAAAACTCAAGTCCAAAAATTAACAAAGAAAAATAAAAGAGTTGATTCAATTCCTTTCAGTGAGAGAAACTTGGATCTTGACAGCGATCAAAGCATTTGGTAGATGTTTGAATGCCTTTGAAAATCCCAAGAACCCTGATGAATGAGAAGCTATTTAGAGGAAACATAACTAAGTATTACGAAGCCTCTATTAATCTCTCTAATTTAGGGGTCAGGGGCCATCACCATATGTGATACTGATGCATTTGAATGCCATGCTTGTCTTTTAAAAGGCCACAATCCCAACTAAATAAGAGAAGGAACTTAATCATGCACCATTTTACCAAGGTATCAAAAAATTTGTTAAGCAATATGATACCATACTATGTGTCACGTTAGATCCTAAAAGCCAAAAAACCAAGATAAATGCAACTGTTTGTCAAATCCATGAATTAAATAATAATACACTTGGAATAGTTCAACTACTCACCAACACGCAAAAATTTCAGTTGGCCGAGGTTTTGCATTTTTAACACACCAATTTTTGCAGCTGAGTATTCATTAGTTTCAGCGCTGAACTCATAGTGGGTATTTACAAGTACTTGGCAAGTCTGATGCTAAAACTTGCCAGACACAATCTATGCATAGTAACATGTATTTTACACTAAAAGAACCTTCCTTTTTTTTTCCTTTTTAAGACTACATGTTCACACATGTTCTTTGCATAGCATTTGAGCATCTCTTGAGCAGATTGGAGTGAGTTTATAGCAGATATGAAGAGTAGATTTCAGGAATTTTGGGTTTCCAAGTTCTTTTTTTTTCTTTTTCTTGCTTTTCCAAGCATGTAAATTCTTCTAAAATGTTAATATTAGGTTTCTAAACATTATTTACAATTGTACATGCAATAAATTCAATTTTTGTAATTTTTATTGTTGACTTACGCAGTTTTTATCTATGTTCCATGGCTTTTCGGGGACGGGGACGGGGACGGAGGGACGGGTGGGGACGTGTTTCCGGGACGTTTCCTAGGGGGCCATTTTTAGGGGATGGTAGGGGATGGCGACATACGAAATACATATATATATGTATATATGATTTTTCAAAATTTATTAATATATTATAGACAGAGAGAGGGAAAGAGAGAGAGATATGTCAATAAATTAATAATTGATAGCAACAATATCAATATGTAAATAAATCGAGAGAGTAGTACTATAACAGCATAATAAATGTCATTAAAGCCTTATAAAATTTATCACAGCAGTATCAAACATCAATAAAACCATGGTCTATCAATATCCAAATGCTTCAAACATGCATCTAGAAGCCTAAAAGTTCAAACGTGAAAATCAAAATACTAAATACAACAGTCTATGAAATTAAGCCTCATTCGGGTTATGAATATCTAAAGGCTCAGAACTATCTGAGTCACTATCATTCGGGCTATCAAAACTAAAATCGTTTTGCTTCTTCACAGGCGCATGAGAGAGAAGTGAGAACCCATGCCTTCCTTCAGTCGTGAGAGTTGAGACTCAAAATGAAAATAACATTCAATATTTTGTTTCTTAGAATTCGTGGGCCCTGCACAAGCTCAAAAAGGTGAAATAAATTTTAAAAAAATCGAATTTTTTAATGTTTTCAGCCTTTAGAAAGCTCCTAGTCTATAGGGGACGGTTAGCCGTCCCCGATACGATGAGGGACGTTTCCAATGTCCCTAATCCGTACCGGGGACGGGGACCGTTCCCAATCAGCTAGAAATGTTTCTTGCCATTTCCTTCAAATTTGCTTGATTCAAGGACAGCAGGGGGCCGTCCCCTTTGCGTCCCCCCATCCTGGGGACGGTTGGGGACGAGGACAGTGGCTTTTGGGGCAGGGGAGGCGTCCCCGTGTAACACACGTTTTTATGAATGATATTGCTGGGATTTTTCCCCCATACATAGGGTTTATGATTTAGGGACAAAAAACTAGTTTTTTGGTTAATTTAATTAATGCTATTCAATTATGTTTGAAATGCTTTTTAAGTGAATTTTATTTTATTTTTCATGTCCAAATCGTTGTTTTCTATGCTTGAGCATGTTGTAGGTTACCATACAATGGCATCCAACTCCACATCACACTCAACATAAACAAGTAGAAGCCATCTTTTTAGAAACTATGGTGTTGCTTGTAAATATGCTACAATTAGACCAGTCTAAGGGAGGGTGATTTGCTTCTCCCGTAAGAAAAATCTTAATGGAGGCATCAATTGCCTCAACTACCATATTGCAAGCATTCATAGCTGTGACACCAAGCAATGTAAGAAAAACCTTGGGAGAGGCAAAACGAGAGATGTGGGCAGCCCTTGTATTGCTCAGATGAGAACTAAAGAGGGAAAGAACACAAGCATCCATAATAGCAGCCCTTAGTCCTAACTTGACAATGGAAATAGAGATAGAGATGGTAGAGTCTATGGGCTTTAGTCATCATACATGCATATGAGGCATATCCACTTCATTCAATTTGATCAAAGCTCAATCACAAGACTTTTTTGTGTTAAGAAAGGAGTCCTGAATTTTCTCCTAATGTTAAGAATACAAAAATGCAATTTTCAAGCTTTAAAATATACAATTTTTGGGCTATAGAGGTCATTTTTTGCCAAAATAAATATTCTTGGTTGTTTGACATTAGTTTTGAGATGCCCGATACATGATATTTTCAAGGTCTACAAATTTAAGAAAGGGGGCCCAATTGGCCTCCCAAATCAAAAGTTATGGCCTCCAAAGTTGGAACCCTCCCACATTGGAAATATAAAGAAAGAGTTACAATTGTTGACCAACTTATGATGCATGTTATGGCATGTCATGAGGCATCTTTGAATGGAGATAATGGAGCCAAAAATGAAATGCCCAAGTTGGTGAGTTATGGCAAGTGGAAGGAATATGTTATTTTTAGCATATGTACTTGTCTTGGGATTTGGGTGTTGGATTTCTGACTAGGGATATGGGTGCCACAATTTGGGTGGTTTTAGCTCATGGTGTTATAATTACCATTTCATAGTTTCATGTATTGTTTCTCCTATTTATTGGGTGCTTGGGATGGAGGTTTTGATAATGATTTTTGTAGGTATTGTTATGCTACCATAATTGCTCCAAATCTTTGGTTAACAATACTCTTGTAAAAGCTTAGACTCTACAAGCGTATTGTGGCCTTTTATTACTAAATAATAGATTAAGTTGATTTGTAGTGCATTTATTCTCCTAAAAGGGTTTTCCCCACATAAGTCATTGTGTTTTGATATATTGTTTTTGTGTTTATTTCCTTGTAATGTGTGATCATTTAATTTTGCACATATCTCCTCTCATAGATTGGTGTAGGAAGCCTATTGAACACCTTTGCTTCCTTTTATTTTGTACCTAGAAATGAACTTGAAGAACAACTTTCATTGCAAGGTACAATGTAGAACATGAAGGTGCACCAAGTAGTAAATAAGCATGTGATAATTTCTAGTATTACAACCACCATCCCTTCAACATATCAAAGGGCATGTAGTAGGAGTATTTGGTGACAACACTAACAATTGCATGGAAAGAATACAACACACTATCTCCAAAGACTTGAATGGAAGGTTGCCCCAAGATGTTGCAGATGCAAAGCCAATTCTAGAAAAACAATTGTAAAATGGTAAGATGGTTTTTTAGAAGTCAATTCATGTCTCCAACAAAATAAAGAATGCAAAATATTTGAGCCTGATACTAGAGGAGGCTCTCGTAGAGGTGGGCATAGATAATGTGGTACAAGTTGTCACTAATAATTCAGTAGTATATATCACAGCTAGGAGATTCCTTTAGGAGAGACATCCGTCACTCTTTCAGACCCTTTGCACAACACATTGCCTTGACCTTCTTTTGGAGGACATAGGCAAATTGATTTGGTGAGATTGGTTGTAGAAGATGCCAAGAACATCATAAAATACATTTATAATCACCTTTGGGTTTTCAATTTGATGAAAGATCATGCCAAGGGGAAAGAGATTGTGCAACCAGATGTTACGAGGTTTGTAACTATCTTCTTAATATTGCAAAACATTTGTAGCTTGTTGACACTATTGAGGTAAGATATGTGTGAGTCAAGCATGTGTAGACTCAACATATTCAAATAAGGATGATGGAGAGAGGATCGCAAACACTATTTGATGATGCCTCTACAAAAAGCGCTGCAAAGATAATCAAGGTAGCTTCAAACTTTGGTTTAAATTTCAAATTGAATCCTTTATTTTCAATTTTTAAAAGTATTTTTCTTTAATTGTAAGTTTGCAACTTTAATTTGTTTGTAGGTGTTGGAGCCTTTGGTGAGGCTTTTGTGCTTGGTGAATGGGGAGAAAAACCCAATGGGACGCATTTATGAGACCATGATATGGCCAATGAGGCCATCCAAAATTATTATACAAGGATAGAAACATATTTGATCCCACTTGGGAGATTATTCATCAAATGTGGAACAATCAACTCCAACTTAATCCTGTATGAGGCACTACCTCAAGCCCACAATTCATGGAAGGTTATAAAGAGTCTCTCAACATGCACTCGGAGGATGACACACGAGCTTGAGGTGAGGGCCCTCATTATTTCAAAGATGTAGAATTACAAGCAAGCTAGGAAGAAGCTCTTCTCTTCAATGGTAGTCATCCAAAGGAGATCTGGCTAGACACCAAGTAATAAAAAAATGGAGTCTTTACTTATATCTTACAAGTTACAGTTATTAATTTCCTTACAAACTTTTGAATATCTTATTTGCAGATTCTTGGTGGGCAGATCCAATTGGAAATAATCCAAATCTTCAAAAGCTATCCCTCCAAATTTTGTCTCAACCTACAGTTAGTTTGAAGCCATTCAAACAAAGAAATGGAATAAGTTGATGCAACAATACCTCAATAACTTAGTTTTTGTACAATACAACCATTGGCTTTGCACAATAAAGGTGGGCACATCTACACAAGATTTTATAGATTTGGATGATACTGATGCCCACAAAGACTAGACTACATGGTATGAGAAAACCCCCTATTTCACAAGGATGATATTACTGGTTTCAAGAGGCAAGCTATGAAGGGTGCAAGTACAATAGAAGCAAGAAAGATTGGATTGGATAACATCATTGCAGATGATGTCAAATATGAGACAAAGGTGTCATTGCCATCTAGTACTAGTGTGAAGCTACAACCACAAGCTTCTAATCCAAGTGAGGAGCTTCAACCAAAGGACTGGACCCTCTCCCCAATTTTTCACTTGAACAAGAAGAGGAAATTGTAATTTTTTGTAATTTAAAACTTCATGGATAAGCAATTAATGATGATGATTTTTGAAAAGAATAATCATAAATTCATAATAGTTATCAACTCGTTGTTGTACTCGCATGATGATGTGATTTTGTACTTTATTTGTATTCAAATCTAATAGAAAACACTTCCCCAAAAATTTGATAGACTCATTTGATACATTTCGTAATTGTATTTTGCATAAAATTTATGATTTTTTATGAAATTTAAGTTCTTTTTTTTAAGTTGGGTTTTTTCAAATCAGAAATTTTCAGTCTATCGAGTCCAAGTATATAAACTGTGAACTTGGGAACCTAATAATTTATAGAGTCACTTTGATGCCAAATTTGTGGCATGAAGTGCTTTGAAAACCTAAAGTCTCAATTAAGTGTATTGGTCTAGATGTTTGAATGCCTCTAAAAATCCTAGGAACCTTGATGAATAAGAAGCTATTAAGAGGAAAGTAAGTTTAAGTAACTAAGTATTACAAAGTCTCAATTGGACCTCTTCAAATTAGGGGTTGAGGAACATGAACATATAAAATACTAATGCAATTGAATGCCATGTTGGTCTTTTAAAATACCAAAATCCCAACAAAATAAGATAAGGAATTTAATTATGTACCAATTTACCAAGATATTGGAAAAAATGTGAAGCAATATGATACTGAATTATATCTCACAATAGACATTGAAACCCCAAAATCTAAGATAAATACAAGCTTTTGTGCAATCCATGAATTAAACATTAATACACATAAGACCCTAAGAATTTACTGCATTGTTTTGACACCAAGTTTGTAGCATGTAGTGCTTTGAAAACCCAAAATCTCAAATAAATGTAATGGTCTAGATGGTATGCCCCCTTGCAATATTGATTGAGTGTTGGGGGATGAGTATAAATAATGGGAATTTGAAGGAAAATAAATGACTAAGAGGTTGCACATTTATTTCCTTGTTATTCCAATATGTCTCATTTTAAAGACATTGGAAACCCTCAAGATGGAGAACTTTAGCCAAGCTTTTGAATTAACAAATCCAAGATAAGATAGTAGAACCAACAATGAAAAAATCATTATGTCAAACCCACAAGGGACTAAAAGACCAAGCATTTTGTTGATGTCTATTGTAGTTATCTTCTAGGAAAGGTAGAATTTCATCTTAAGTGTATACTTGCCTCTATTGTATATGTGCAAAAGATGTACAATTGTGCAATTGACTTTTCGAAAATTGTAGTGAGCTTTGTATCCTCAAAGAACTTAAGTATCTTCCAAAATGTAGTCAAAACTGTAGAGTTGCGATCAAATATGAAGGTTACAAAATGTTCATGTGAATCCAAACATTCGCAAATAAAAACTTGCTAGTGTCTTACATCAAATAGTCTCTTGGAACGATGCCAGGATGGCCGTCTTCAAGAATCAATCAACCACTATACAGATGACCGAGATTGTGCTTGATAGTAGGTAGAAAGTAAATGAAATCAATGGAGTCCATAGTTACAAGACAACTATTTTATTTATTTCTTGACATTACACACTTACAAACAGAAATGTAAAATATAATATGATTCACTGGAGCGCCCAGCACGCAGATCTGAGTTCTGTGACTTTGGCACCATACAAATGATAACAAATTGTCCTGCTGGTTCTGGGCATCCTGCATGGTATCCATGGGTCCCACTCTTTGAGGGTTTTCGTCCCCAAGGCCATAACAGGTCTAAACTAGAGGGTGTATGTCCTCAATTTTCAGACTGTTGCAGCAGTATTCCTTTTTCTTGTAGCTGAAGATGAAGTTTGTTTTTGTTTTCAATTCCAAAAGATATCATCTTTCTGCCCTGAGTGCTCCTTTAAACCCCAAACTACATGGACTCAATTCCTTAATTGGTTGTTACGTGAAACTGACTTGAGCACTCCCAAAGTAAATGGAAAACACTTACATTATAGGTGGTTGTAACTGAAACTAACCCTCCCTTAATTTGCTAAGATAACTGACAACTAACTGAAGTTAACTCCTCATAACTTTGCTAATATAACTAACAACTAACAGGAACTAACTTGCCTTATTCCAGTGGAAGACTTATGACTGAAGACTTAGTCGTAATCTGACTTAACTGCCAACAAGATCTTTATTATTCTAGTTGAAGACCAAAGACTTAGTTTTGCCTTATTCCAGTGGAAGACTTATGACTGAAGACTTAGTCGTAATCTGACTTAACTGCCAACAAGATCTTTATTATTCTAGTTGAAGACCAAAGACTTAGTTTTGATCTGACTTAGCTACTGACAAGACCTTTATTTCCTAACTACTTGTTGACAGAAGTTCCATTCACTGCTCAGATTAAAAAGGGACATTACAACTCCTCCCTTGAGATTGCTTGTTCTCAAACAAGAGGAGGCTGGGTGATTGAGTATATCAACCCACTCCCAAGCAGCATCCTCCCTCTAGCAATGGAAGACCTTCTATTACCATGCCTATTGGTGATAACTCATGCCTCTCCACAATTTGTCCCTCTGTGCACAACTCATGGTCTCACTCATCATCAAAGTATACCTCAATCAAATGCTTGCCCCTTTCCCAAGCACCTATGTATCAAGTCCCAAGGCTCTCTACAGTTAAAGCATAATTGTTTCCTTTGCATCTCATTGCAAGTCATGTCCTTGGCTGTAGACTTTTAAATGCTTGTTTTGCCTCCTAATGACCTATGGGTTGAGAGGATGCAGCCCCCAATATCTGATGAAAAAGATTTGTGTTGGGTCCTCTACTACTAATGTGGAGCTCTTGTACCCACACCTCAAATGGTAAGATTCTTGAAAAGATTGGCTACGTGTAGTAGTCTCCCATGTCAATGATTCAAGGAAGGAGAGATGAGGCAATTAGATGGTTCCAGTGTCAATGCCCTCTACATGGCTCCCTGCAATTAATTTGGGCCAAGGGCCTTAACTAGACCTTTGAGGAGCTCTTTCAACCTTTCCATGAAAAGGAACACTAGGCACCTCTGAGATACAAGTACCATCACTACTCTCCTCTGAAATTCAGCCATGTAATCATCCACTAAGCCTTGGTGGCGTAGTTGTGCTAGCTCTCTCAAATGCCTCTCGAATCCATCTATCAACCTCCTACAAAACTCCTCATAGGTAAAGTTATGGCTATTCCCTTGCATAATGAGGCTGTGGTATAGACAGTCATTCTCAATTCCTTCCAAGTGAAGGATTGAAAAATTAATTGCCACCTCGTTTATTGGGCTCAATGAAAAGTATGTGTTCAACTTCTAGATCCAAGCTCAAGCTGAGGTTTTATTGGATCGATGAAACAAGGGGGCAGTAAGCCTTCCCAATCTGTTTTGCAGTTCTTAATGAGACCTATTCAGAAGGGTTTTACTTGCATTCTGTGTTCTGACTTTTGACTTTCGTATACAAAAAAACATGAAAGAAATATCTACCTTGAATTTTGCACTCTTTGCCTATTTTGCATGAAGGACATCCAAATCTTCCTCATGCTAACTGTCCGTATCTTTGTCTTGTGTCATGACTTCTTTCTACAAGAATGTGACCCTAGGTAGACCTATACCTATGACTGAATTCATTGTAATATTATGGTTTACTTTGGCAGATGATGACACTTCTTGTGTACCAATTCCCTAAAGGTGTAGTAACCTGATAGGCCTCCTTACCCAACTTGCTCTAAATGAACAACTGAATAAGATGTTGCCGCCCAGCTTTTAGAACAACTATAATGTACTTCAAAGACCTAATCACTTCAAAAAATTCCTGCTCTTGATCCTCACTTGACATCTTTCGCTTGCTTCATTCCCTATGTTGGTACCTTGTTTCCCTATCACAAGCTAGCAAGATCATAGCTCTAATACCACTGAAATGTTCTAACTAAAAATATACAGAAATTAACTCAAAAAATGCTAACAACATGAATATTTTATTTATTTCTTTACACTAGACACTTTCAAATAGAAATGAAAAATATAATATGACTCACTAGAGTACCGAACACATGGATCTGAATCCTGGAGTGTCTTTGGCACCCTCCAGATGATAACAAAACACCTTGCTGCTTCTAGACATCTTGTGTAGTATCCACGGTCCCACTCTTGAGGGTTTTCATCCCCAAGGCTATAACAGGTCTAAACTTGAGGGGGTACGTCCTAAATTTTCAAACTATTTCAGCAATATTGCTTTAAACTGTAGCTGAAGATGAAGTTTGTTTTTGTTTTCAATTCCAAAAGATATCATATTTCTGCCTTGGGCACTTTGTTAAACCCCAAACTAAATGTGTAATGTCCCCTTCTTAGCAATAGTTCCAGTGATCGTTAGCCTATTTCGGAGGCCCATAGGCTAGTCGGAAGCAGAATTAGGGTTCCTGTTTTCTAGGAGGTTTCTTCTGAGTTTTTAGGGGATTGCATGTAGGAGTTTGGTAGAGGGATTTCTAGGTCTTTCTAGGTTTTCAGAGGGCTTTAGAGTGGTGCAACATGCATTTTCATCAAAGGATATTTTTTGGACTTACTATTTTTAGTAAGTTACCATAGTTGCCCGGTTTGAGCTCTAACAAAGTTTGGAGTCACTATTTTTAGCAGTATGCTATTTTTAGTAAGTTCTTTTTTTGGCAATGCAATCTTCGCAGAAGTTCAATACTCTTAGTGTCTATTTTTGGCAAGGCAAAATATGCAAATGTGTCTCCAACTTTCTTGGAGCTTTTTTTGGCAAGTTTATAACTTAAGTTATATTTTAATTGTGCCTTTCTGGCCCCCAACATCTAGAAAGGATAACTTAAGTTGTTTGTAAAGTTTGTTTCCTCTTTGGACGTCCAAGTTGATATTTTAATTGCATTTTATAAAGTTCAAATTGCAAAGAGGAATTGGGCACCCAAGTCTAAGTAAAAGTTGATTTAAAAGATTATTTTAATCTCCTTCATGTGGGCATTCCTTTTGGAGGGAAAAGGTAATTCAAATTTCTGGGTTGGAAAAAGCTATTTATACAGGGCCTTGCATCTTCATTTGGTATCCATTATTCATCTTATAAAAAAGTGCTGCCAGATTTTATCTAGACTCTTGCCTCGGGGTTGGAATACCTCCTAGCCTTTCTCAATTTCGGGCTTGAGAGATAGCTCCTAGCTGATCAGTGACTGCTTCTTCACTCAAAGGTTGCAGATAGAGCTACAACGAAGATGGCTTCATTCAATGTTTTCTGATTTTGGTGTGGTAGTTCGTTTGCTTTTAGTTTCTGCTCTTTTTGGGTGTGTTTCCTTCAATTTTCATGTTGCTAGTTTAGAGTATAGCTGTAGCATGTTTTGATTTACATCTTTCTGAGTGGAGTGATTTTTGTGGGTACTGACTCATTGGATTCCTAGCTCTTGGGTGCCCCTATGCTCTTGTTTTGGTGATTTTAGAAGGTGTAGCTGATTTTTGTTTGAGGTCACCCTTCTCAAGGAGGTTACAACACTTGTTGTTCATGCCTTGGGATGCGTGCTAAAAATATAAGTGTTGTTTGGAGTGGTTTTTCTATTGGAGATTGGACACCTAGCCTCTAGGCATCTATTGCTTTTTGTTTGGGGTCATTCGGAGAAGATTTGAGAGAGATACAAGCATTTTAGTGATTCTAGGGCTTGCTGGTCTAAAAATCAGAACGCTGCAATTCTATATCATACCTGGTATTTCCTTCATTTCATCATATTTTCTCGACGGTTATCTTTGTATTTTCCTTGGTGAATATTGTCTATCATTTGGGCTTTCAAATTGCTAAAATTATCTCAGTTTCATTGTAAAATAACTTAATATTGTATCATTGATTCAGTAGTACTGATCAAGTCTTTCACTTTTGTTCTTTACTTTCATTGAGGCTAGCTTGCCGCCTTGTTGTTTCTTTTGTTACCCACAGAAAAGTGGAAGAGGCTGGCTTGCCACCTAAGCATTTCATTTCCATTTACTTTCCTTGTAGCCCGCTGAAAAGTGGAAGAGGCTTGCTTGCCACCTAAGTACTTTCATTTTTTATATTGGTCAGCTTGCCACCAATATCATTGTATTTCCAGCTTTTTCAGTTGTAGCTAACAAATCCCCTTACACCGTATGCTCTCACTTTGCCCACTCTGAGATCTGGGTGATTAGAAAGTGAAGGGTTGCATTCCAAGTTGCTCATCTTTCATTAAGCTAACATTAGTGGGTGAAGTTCTTGTGTTAAAAATTAAAAAAACTACTAAAGGGGATATTATAGTGGTATCAGAGCAGATCATCTTGTCAACGTATGCTTTCAGTGATTAGTTTGTCAGATGAGTGACAAAGAAACTAGATACTACAATAGAGAGTTGAAGAGACAACAATTTTAGACCCCACCAGTTCCGGAAAAGGATAATTTTTCAAAGGTTCTAAGGAACCATGATATTGCACTTGAGACCATAGCAGACAGGAAGAAGGGTCCAACCTGTGAGGAAGATAGGGATGCTAGAACTGAGAGGAAGTTTGACATCATGTTGGACATGATGTCTCAGTTGCTAGCTAAGATGAATCAGCAAGTTACTCTGGTGCAACAAAACACAGAGACTGAAAATAGTAGCTAGAATACAAATATAAGAGGGAGACCTATTGGTCAACATGTTCAGGTGACTAGGGGATCAGCCTCTAGACCTCTTATTCCTACCTTTACATTGAGGGAGGAACCACTTGCTAAGCTTGAAGTACCTATGCCAGATGAAGTGAGGAACACCTACATGGAATATGTTTCCCTTCCTATTGAGATCCGTGAGATTTTGTCATTGGATCAGTATATGAACCAAAAGAAGAGAAGAGGAGGCGGAGGAGTTGAGAATCATGCTCCTGTACCTCCAAGAGATTTCTAGGGGATCAGCCTCTAGACCTCTTGGTCAACATGTTCAGGTGACTAGGGGATCAGCCTCTAGACCTCTTATTCCTACCTTTACATTGAGGGAGGAACCACTTGCTAAGCTTGAAGTACCTATGCCAGATGAAGTGAGGAACACCTACATGGAATATGTTTCCCTTCCTGTTGAGATCCATGAGATTTTGTCATTGGATCAGTATATGAACCAAAAGAAGAGAAGAGGAGGCGGAGGAGTTGAGAATCATGCTCCTGTACCTCCAAGAGATTTCTAACAAGCTCTTGGGAAGGTAACTTTGGCTCACTGCAATGGAAGCAATAATTGTTCAATGAGATCATGGGTCCAAAAGCTTGACAACTACCTCTCACTAAGACCGATGCCAAAAGAAAATGCCATCAAGTTTGCTACCTTGCACTTGGATGGGGCTGCCCATGAGTGGTGGTATCACAGTCTGGTCACTCTTGGCCATAACTTTATTCGTACTTATGAGGAGTTTACCAACAAACTCATTGAGAGGTTTGATACCAAGGATCTTGAGATCACGTTTCGTGAGCTTGCACAATTAAAACAACACGGTTCACTTGATTCATACATTACAGATTTCTAGAGGCTTTCCGTGATGGTGCCTAATATCACTGAAAGAAGGCTTGTAGTCTTGTTTTTTGAAGGATTGATAGAACCGTTGAAGGGGTGGGTTAAAGCTTTCAATCCACCAACTCTAGATGAACCAATCAAGAAATCTAGAAGCATGGAGTTGGCTGCCCCAAGGCCAAAATTTCAATCTAGGACTTTTGCTCACAAGAAAGACAAGAAACATTCTTCAAATCAGACCAAAAAGTTTCATTCTAAGATGAATGATGAACTTCGTGAAGAGCTCCGAAGAAAGCAATTATGTTACGCTTGCAGAGAACCATGGAGTAAGAGTCACAAGTGCTTCGGAAAGGGTCATAACCATCACATGGAGGCATATTCTAGTTCTGGATCAGAATCTGATATATCAGAACAGCAGTCTAATTCTACGACAACGATGAAGAAAGAGCTCCAAAAGTGTTGGATAAGGACCAAGGAAGTGGGGGTGCATTTGCCCAACTTTCTAGTTTCTAGAAAAATGAGTCTTTTAGGGTCTGTGGGGTGCTTGGAGGGCAGAGAATCATTGCTCTAATGGACACTGGAGCAGCACATAATTTCATTTACGAAGGGGTGGTTGCAAAGAGAGGCCTTAAAACAGATGAATTTGAAGGTTTTAAGGTAATGGTGGCTGATGGTTTTACTATATCTTGCAACCAAAAGATCTCCAATATGTCTATGCAGTTGGGTAACTACTAAGTCAAGGATGACTTCTATGTGGTTGGCATTGGAGATACTGATGCAATGTTTGGCATTCAGTGGTTGCGATCTCTTGGAGACATCACTTTGAATTTGCAAACCATGGAGTTGAAGTTTTCATCAGATGGGAAGAAGTTGGTATTGAGAGGGATCTCAAATGGAGGCGCTCATATTGTGCCATTTAAGAGGATAGAAAGGCTGATGTGTCTTGATCAAGTTGAATGGGCAGCAGAGTGCTTAATCTTGCCTTCCAATCCTGTTGAAGATAAGAGACACTACCATCCAGATTTCGGTCTTTGATCACCAAGAAGAGTAAGGTGTTTGGCAGTATACCTCCTGGGAGACCTACTAAAAGGGGGACTAAGCATGTCGTAGAGCTTGAGGAAGGAGCTAAACCTGTCATTACTAGTCCATATCGATACCCCAAGAAGTAGAAAGATGAGATAGAGAAGGCTATCAAAGAACTCTTGGACATGGGTCACATTCGCCCAAGCAAGAGTCCCCTGCAATTGTGTTGGTCAAGAAGGATGGCACTATGGGCGTGTGCGTAGATTATCGTGCCTTGAATCAAAAGATGATCAAAAACCGATATCCCATTCCCAGGATTGCTGAGCTACATGAAGTTGTATACTTTTCCAAAATTGATCTTAGATCGAGCTACCATTAGATTAGCATGAGGGAATTAGATACAGAGAAGATTGCTTTCAGATGTCATTTTGGGCATTTTGAGTTTCTAGTCATGCCTTTGGGTTGACTAATGCACTAGCTCCCTTTCAGCCCTGTATGAACAGGATATTACAGAAGCAGTTGAGGAAGTTTGTGCTTATCTTCTTCGATGACATCCTCATCTTCAATAAGTCATGGGAAGAGCATCTCAAGCACTTGGAGGAAGTGCTTAGCATCTTGGAGTCAGAATCACTATTTGCTAAGGAGTCTAAATGTGAGTTTGGAATGATGGAGCTGCTATACCTTGGGCATGTGATCAACTCTAAGGGAGTTAGTGTTGACCCAGAGAAGATTAAGGCTATCTTGGATTGGCCTCCTCCAAAGAGCCTATCTCAGTTGAAGGGTTTTTTGGGACTTTGTGGATTTTACAAGAGGTTTGTGAAGGAATATTCTCAGATGGTTGCCCCTCTTACTGATCTCACCAAAATGGGGGCATTTGCATGGTCAGAGAAAGCACAAGTGGTATTTTCTAGATTCAAGCAGCTCAGCTCATGTCCTGTGTTGGCCATACCTGATTTCTCCAAGCCATTTGAGTTGTAGTGTGATGCTTCAGAGGAAGGAGTTGGGACTGTTCTAATGCAAGAAAAACATCCTATTGTTTTTTAGAGCAGAAAATTGAGGAGTGTTGAGAGGACTTACTAAATATATGACAAGGAGATGCTTGCAATCATGCATGCGTTGGCCAAGTTCAAGCAGTATTTGGTTGGGAGTAAGTTTGTGGTGAAGACTAATCATAACAGTCTTAAACACTTCATGCATTAGAAGGACCTGAATGAGAGGCAACCGAAGTGAGTGAGTAAGCTCCAAGCTTATGATTTTGACATCGAGTATGTCAAAGGGAAGAACAATATAGTGGTCGATGCCTTGTCTAGAAGGCCACATTTGAGCTCTTTGGTTGAGATTACTGCTAATTGGAAAGAGCAGATTATTGCAGAGTATGCCAAAAAGCAGTTTGCTACCAGCTTAGTTGAGGGAACTTTGCATGATGAGAGGTATCAATTGGTTGATGGATTGATACAGTATAAGGGTAAATCTTCTTGGTACCTGAATCTAAGCACAAAAAGAAGATTTTACAATCATTTCATGACATCCCCTTGGCTGGTCATCAAGGGTATTTCAAGACTTATAGGAAAATTCGTGAAAGATTTTCTTGGAAAGGACTCAAGGATGAGGTCCTACGCTACATTAAGGAGTGTCCGATCTGCCAATAGAATAAAAATGAGCACACTACACTTGCTAGTTTGTTGCATCCCTTACCCATTCCCGATCAGAGATGGGAAAGTACCTCAATGGATTTCATCACTGGGTTGCCAAAGGTGCAAGAGAAGGATTGCATCTATGTTATTGTTGGCAGATTGACGAAGTTTGCTCATTTCTTCACCATTACTAGCTCATTTACAGCAGCTCAAGTTGCTGATTTGTTCTTCAAAGAGGTGTTCAGATTGCATGGGTTGCCAAAAAACATTATGAGTGATAGGTACAACAAGTTCCTAAGTACTTTTTGGCAATAGCTTTTCAGATTGAGTGGTACAATGCTCACTCCAAGCACTAGTTATCACCCACAAATTGATGGACAGACGAAGATTGTGAACAAATGGTTGGAGGGCTATCTCAAGAATTATGTTTCAGGGCAGCAGAAAACTTGGGTAAGATGGCTTCATTTGGGAGAGTACTACTACAACTCTTCTTACCACATGTCTATCAGAATGTCTCCTTTCATGTCTTTGTATGGATATGAGGCTCCTAGCTTCGTAGATTTGATGTTTGGTGATAGTATAGCCCCTCAAACGAGGGATATGTTGCAGCAGAGTCAAGATATTTTGAGATCTTTGAAGGATAATCTTCACCATGCACAAAATCAGCAAAAGTTGTATGCTGATCAATAGTGAGTTGAGTGCACATTTGAGGTTGGTAACATGGCCTACTTGAGACTCTAGCCTTACAGACAATCTACTCTCAAGAAGAGTGGAGTAGAGAAGCTAGCACCACATTTCAATGGGCCTTTCAGGGTCATTAAGAGAGTTGGGGACATGGCTTATGAGTTAGAGCTATCGGCAAGTAGCAAGGTGCATAATGTCTTCCACGTATCACGCCACAAGAAGGGTCTTGGGCATAATGTTGTTGCTTTGTAAGATTAGCCTCCATTGGATGAGGAGGGATAGTTGGTTTTGGTTCTAGAGGCAATCATTGATTTCAGAGAGCGCTCTTTGAGGAGGTCTATCAAAGAGTACCTGGTGAAGTGGAAGGACTTACCGATTGAGGATGCTACTTGGGAGGATGATCAGACTTTGTAGCATCCAAACTTGTGATTGCTTGAGGACAAGCAATCTTGGGGAGGGTGGACTATAACTCCTCCTTTTCAGCAGTAGTTCCATTTGGTGACCATTAGCCTATTCCAAAGGCCCGTAGGCCAATCGAAAGCAGAATTAGGGTTTTTTGTTTTCTAGGAGGTTTCTTCTTAGTTTTCAAGGGATTGCATGTAGGAGTTTGGCAAAGGGATTTCAGGGTCTTTCTGGGTTTTCAAAGGGCTTCAAAATGGTGTGACATGCATTTTAATCAGAGGACATTTTTGGACTTACTATTTTTAGTAAGTTATGACATCTACCTGGTTTGTGCTCTAACAGAGTTTGGAGTCACTTAGTATTTTTATCAATATGCTATTTTTAGTAAGTGTTATTTTTGGCAATACAGTCTTAGCAACAATTCAACAGTTCAGTACTCAGTGTCTATTTCTGGCAGGGTAGAATATGTAGATGTGTCTCCAGCTTTCTTGGAGCCTATTTTGGCAAGTTAATAACTTAAGTTATATTTTAATTGTGCCTTTTTGCCCCCAATGCCTAGAAAGGATAACTTAATTTGTTTTTAAAGTGTGTTTCCTCTTTGGACGTCCAAGTTGATATTTTAATTGCATTTTATAAAGTTTAAATTGCAAGAGGAATTGGGCACCCAAGTCTAAATCAAAGTTGATTTAAAAGATTATTTTAATCTCCTTCATGTGGGCATCCCTTTTGGAGGGAAAAGGTAATTCAAATTCCTAGGTTGGAAAAAGCTATTTATACAAGGCCTTGCCTCTTTATTTGGTATCCATTATTCATCTTATAACGAAGTGTTGCCAGATTTTATCCAGACTCTTGCTTCAAGGTTGGAATAGCTCCTAGCCTTTCTCAATTTCGAGCTTGAGAGATAGCTCCTAGTTGATCAGTGAATGCTTCTTCACTCAGAGGTTGTAGATAGTGCTTCAACGGAGATGGCTTCATTTGATGTTTTCTGATTTTGGCGTGGTAGTGAGTTTGCTTTAAATTTCTGCTCTTTTTGGGTGTGTTTCCTTCAGTTTTCATGTTGTTGGTTTAGAGTATGGCTGTAGCACGTTTTGATTTACATCTTTCTAAGGAGTGTAGCGTTTTTTGTGGATACTAACTCATTGGATTCCTAGCTCTTGGGCGCCCCTATGCTCCTGTTTTGGTGATTTTAGGTGTAGCTGATTTTTGCTTGAGGTTGCCCTTCTCAAGGAGTTTATACCACTTGTTGTTCATGCCTTGGGATGCATACTAAAAATATAAGTGTTGTTTGGAGTGGTTTTGCTATTCGAGATTGGATGCCTAGCCTCTAGGCATCTATTGCTTTTTGTTTGGGGCCATTCAGAGAAGATTTCAGGGAGATACGGGCATTTTGGTGATTCTAGGGCTTGCTGGTCTAAAAATCAAAACGCTGAAATTCTGTATCAAACCTGGTATTTCCTTCATTTCATCATATTTTCTTGATGGTTATCTTTGTATTTTCCTTTGTGAATATTGTCTATCATTTGGGCTTTCAAGTTGCTAAGATTATCTCAGTTTCATTGTAAAATAACTTAATATTGTAATGCTGATTCAGTAGTATTGATCAGCTCTTTCACTTTTGTTCTTTACTTTCATTGAGGCTAGCTTGCCGCCTTGTTGTTTCCTTTGTTACCTACTAAAAAGAGGAAGAGGATGGCTTGCCGCCTAAGCATTTCATTTCCATTTACTTTCCTTGCAGCCCGCTGAAAAATGGAAGAGGCTGGCTTGCCATCTAAGTACTTTCATTTTCTATATTGGTCAGCTTGTTGGCAAAATCATTGTATTTCCAACTTTTCAGTTACAGCTAACAAATCCCCTTACACCGTATGCTCTCACCTTGCCCACTCTAGGATCTAGTTGATCAAAAAGTGAAGGGTTGCATTCCAGATTACTTATCTTTCATTAAGCTAACGTTAACGGGTGAAGTTCTTGTGTTAAAAATTAAAAAAAAACTAAAGGGGATATTACAAAATGGAATTGATTCCATAATTGGTTGTTGTAACTAAAACTAACTTGAGCACTCCCAAAATACATTGAATTCAATTCCATTATGGGTGGTTGTAACTGAAACTACCTCCTCAATTTTTTGAGATAACTAACAACTAAATGAAATTAACTCCCCCTTACTTTGTTGAGATAATTGACAACTAATAGGAACTAACTCATCTTATTTGAGTAGAAAACTTAGATTGAAGACTAAGTCTTAATTTGACTTAACTATCAACATGACCTTTATTATTCTAGTTGAAGACTAAAGACTTAGTACTTATCTAGCTTAACTATTGACAAGACCTTTATTTCCTAATACCTTGCTGAGAAAAATTGACATTTATTATTCTAGTTGAAGACTAAAGACTTAGTGCTAATCTAGCTTAATTGTTGACAAAAAGAAAGCGCTATAGATTTGGCATTCAATTGATTTGACATATGCACTACACCTTATTCTACATCTAAACAAATGGAAAAAGCTTACAATCTAGGTGATAGTGATTTTACCAAGGATTTAATGTTTCTTTAGGCACCCATCTTGGACAACTGCATAGAATTCTTGGTCATGAACTAACTAATGATAATCATGCCATTTAAAGTTTTCTACATACATGTAATGATATTTCTATGTTGAGTCAAATTTCAATAATGTCTTCTCTTCAATTCTTTGATAACTCTTTATCATGCATCAATCCATTGGGATTTGGGTTTGGAGCTACCATGCAAAACCTAGTGAAGGAGACAAACGTGTCTAAAAAACCAAAGACAAAACACTACTCAAATTTGACGAGCCCCAAACAATATTTAAGTTCCATAAGAAATTGAGGACTTGGCCAGTTCTAATTGACAGTTATTTTCTATAGACCAATTGTATTGGACTATGATGTGGCCATAATGTATTCTCTCGATGGCAAAATATTTCTCTAAATTGGCATAGAACTTGTTGTGGTTCAGGGTATAGAACACCTATTAGATTTATGTTATTCTCACATCTTGTTGTCAATGATGATGTCTTCCTAGTTTTTGTTGTAAATGAGGATGTCATCAAGGTAGAAAACAATTTAGTGATAATTGAGGTTCCTGCGTATGCTGTTCATTATAACCATGAATTTTGTTGCTACATTGGTAGGGTTAAAAGCTACGAACAACCACCCAAGCAATTCTTCTTTGTGTTTCAATGTTATCTTCCAAATATCTCTAAGTTGGATAGGTACCTAATGATGAAGTGGCACCACAAAGATTGGTAAGACCATTTGTGATTGAAAGAGAATATTGATCCTTGATAGTGATCTTAATAAGCATAGATAGTTTATGCAATATATCCATGTTCTATTTTCCGTATGCACTAACAAAATGGTCAGGTCTTGCACACAACACTTGTTAGATAGCATGTGGCTTTTTTGGATCAATTCCTAAATCTTGCCACTAAAAATCATCATTTCCCAACATAAATTTTGTACTAAAATCCTAAAATGACTATTTAGAAGTAAAGACTACATTATGAGTTCAATGGAGTTTATCACCTCGCCTTGGGCAGGAGCTCACATGAGTGATTTGAAAATTTTGACATTCTCATCCAAGATCTGTTAGATTAATTATTTACTACATCATAGAATAAACTACATAGAAGATAGGTAGGTAACTTTAAGATATATTCTCTATTTTCATAAGTGTTAGTTGCTACATATTGTTAGATTGTTCACGTAGTATAGTTTATTATTGTCAAACTCAGGTAGTAGCTGGTTTTCTTTAACCATATTGTTTAAACCTCGAGTAGTTTTAACATGTCACAATCCTAACTCAATAATTAAATCAAATTACTCCTCTATTGATTCTAGCTATACCGATTCGCCATACTTAGCCTCCGGATACGATACCGATTTGGGTACGATTTCGGGTACGGTACGGTACGTTCGTCCAGGATTCGATTTTTTGCCTGCAGATACGTATCGATTCTTCATCACTGCGGATTCTTCCAGGATTCGGCATGAAGAATCCGAGCCGAATCCGCGACGTTTTTCGCGTCAAAAAGCCCAGTCCGAAAAAAAACGTCTTTTTTAATCATTTTTTATTATTTGTTTGACCTTATGTTGACTTCTAAACATTAAAATATTCATTGCAACCCTAATTTCGACCTCCAAACACACTAAATAGGTAAAAACAATTTCATTTTAACAATTTGTGAAAGAAAAACGAATTTTTTTGCCTCCATTGCTGAACTTGCTCTCTTGCTTGCACAAGCTCGAACAGAGTTGAAGGCTGATCGTTGGTAGTTCAAGGTTGATTGCTGTGCTATTCCTAAGCACTTGCAAGTGTTTGCCAAGATTCAAGAAGACTGTAGAGCAAGATTTGTTCAAAAAAGGTAGGTTTCTTTGAAATTTTTTGATTTTTTTTTTACATTTTTTTTAAGTTTCTGTTTAACAAATGAACTATTTTGTTTTGTTTTTATTGTATTACTATTACTTTTGTTGATTGTTCTCATTCTTTTAAGCTTTTTAGTTTCAAATTTCAATACCAAAATTATTTCAATCTATTGTGCCCTGGCCCTTAGGTATTACAATGGCATCTGCTTCTAATTCAGGCCAATCTCGTTTCAAAATAAGTGCAACCTCTCCCCTTTGGAAATATGTAGAAATGGTTCAACAATGTCCAGGTGGTGGAGTATTTGTTTGGATTTGTGGTCATTGCAAAGTTCAATACACGAGCTCATACAGTTGAGTGAAAGCCCACTTGTGTAGTATCCCTGATATTGGCATCAAACCTTGTTCGGGACCTCCAGAAGGTGATGGCAAAGGCCTTGCAGATGACATAGTGTTGAAATATATTGCTGAGCAAGAAAAAGCAGATCAAAAAGCTACTAGTGTTAAAAAAAACCATCCTTTGAAGAAAGGATCTCAATCCATGAAACCCCCTACACCACCTACTTATATTCCACCTACAGAAAGCCATCCATTTATGAACATCCCTCAAGAGCAAACCGTGCCCTCATCAAATAAAAGATCTAAGGGACCGTTGGAAGTTTCATTTCAGAATGAGGCAAGAGAGATTGCTGATCAAGACATAGCAAGATGTGTCTATGCCAATGGATTGGCATTCAACGTTGTTCGTTCACCATATTGGCAAAAAATGGTGAAATCTATTAATGAGGCTCCAAAGGGGTATAAGGGCCCAAGTTTTGAGAAGGTGCGTTGCACCTTATTGGAGAAAGAGGTGAAACATGTAGCAGACTCTTTGAAGCCCATAAGGGATTCATGGATTGAAACAGGGGTGACCATCGTTTCTGATGGATGGAAAGATGCAAAAAATCGCCCATTGATCAATGTTATTGCCGTGTCCCCTAAAGGGGCAATGTTTTTGAGAGCAGTGGATTGTGAGGGACAGGTGAAAGATGGTCCATTTATTGCTAACATCCTTTGCCAAGCCATTGAAGAAGTGGGCCATCAAAATGTTGTGCAAGTTATAACCGACAATGCCAAAAATTGTAGGGCTGCTGGGTTATTGATTGAGGAGAAGTATCCACACATTTTTTGGACACCTTGTGCTGTCCACTCCCTCAATCTAATGCTAAAAAAAATTGGATCCAAAATTGAGTGGATCAAACAGGTGTATGCTGAGGGCGAAGACATCCAGATGTTTGTCACCAACCACCATATGACACAAGGAATATTTAGACAATTCTCAAAATTGGAATTGTTGAAGGTAAGTTAATTGAAATTCTCAATATTCTTAAATTTTTAGTTTTCTTTTAATTTTAAATTTTGATTTTGTAAATTTAAATTACATTTTAATTTTTATTTTGATTTCCAAACAGGTTGCAGAGACCCGTTTTGCCTCCAACACAATTGTGTTGAGACGACTTATAAAGGTTCGTGAGGCACTTTGTGCCATGGTAATCAGCCCTAATTGGGCCATATGGAAGCAATCTAGCAGTGAAAGGGCAAATAGGATCAGGCAAAGGATACTAGATGATTGTTGGTGGGATCGTGTTGAGTACCTGGTCAGTTTCACTGAGCCTATACTGAGCATGATCCGTTACACAGACATGGATAGACCTTGTTTGGGAGAAGTATATGATGGTATCGACTCAATGATTGAGAAGATGAAAACCATCATCAATGCAAAAGAGGAAGATCCTGATGAGAAGTTCTTCAAAGAGCTACAGGAAATCATGGTTGATAGATGGAACAAAATGACCACTCCATTGCATCTTCTTGCTTTTGCATTGAGTCCCAAATATTATAGTCCTGAGCTTCTTTCTGTTACATCAAGAGTTGCTCCATATAGGGATGTTGAAGTGGCTCAAGGTTACAAGGCAGCAATTCGGAGACTCTTCACTGATCGTGACCAACGTGATCGAGTGAGGGCTGAGTTCATGGCTTTTGCATGCTCCGGTAGTGTTGCTCAGAATCTTGATGCTCTTCGAGACAAGTACAGGGTAGATGGTCATAGTTGGTGGTATTTCCATGGGCAAGAATACATGCACATCCAACCAATTGCAATAAAAATCTTATCCCAAGTAAGTTTTATAGTTTGTAATTTTAATTTTAATTTATAATTTATATTAATTAATAATTTTGTTTAGTTAAATTTTGTAACTCTTAACTATTTAATTTGGTCTTGACTCTTAATAGGTTGCTAGTTCATCTTCATTAGAGAGGAATTGGAGCACATACTCCTTCATCCACTCAATAAAACGCAATAGGCTGCATTCAAAAAAGGCAGAGGACTTGGTGTATGTGCATTCAAACTTGCACCTCCTTACACACAAGCAAACTTCCTACAAAGAAGGAGACACAAGGAGGTGGGATATTGAGCCAGAGCAGCTTGACTTGGATGCTTCCACAAGTCACTTAGCTGCACTTGATATTGATGATGAGTATGAGCCTGAAGCAGCTACTGATCGTGAGAGTGGTAGTGTCGGTGCTACTGCTACTGCTAGTGGCAGTGCTTGTGCGAGTGCCACGAATGCTATTTGTGGTTCTACGCAAAATGTAGCATCTAATAATGCTAGTTTGTTTGATAGTGATGACCCATATGATTCAGATTGATCAATGATCAATAATGGCTGATTGTAAACGTTTGACATTTTATGTTTGAACTTTAATTTATAATTTTATATCATGACAATCGAGTAATCACTAATATTTTAATATTTGACTTAGTGACTATGAAAGTGGTGATGTATTTTTGCTATGTTATTAGACTATTAATATGGTGGTGTATTCTGAACTTAATTACTACTGCAAATATGTATATATTTCTGATTTTTATATGTTTTTGTATTGCCGCACTCAAGTACCCAAATCCAATTTTTTTTTGAATTTGCGGATTCATTACCATTCAATCCAATCCAAAACGACTTAAGGATTCTAGCATTGACATCAAATCTTGAGAAAGAAGAGCACTATTTAATTCTTCTTTGGCTCTACGTCAATGGGAGGAGCTCCATAGTATTCTCAAGCCAAATTCGTCAAACAGACTTCTGCTATAACAAAGCCACATTATTTCATTTAAAGTTTTCAAAGATTATTTGAAAGGATAAAAGAGAAAGTGACAGTGCGCCCAGCAGATCTAAAGACCTACAGCAATTTGCACAAATTCCTCCAACAACAGGGGCATTTAGACATGGTACAAAACAAAAGGCTTTTAATTTAAACTTTTTAACATGTTTCAAAGTTATAAAAATATAGGGAAACAATATTTTTATTTTTTTCATTTTATAAAATCCTTAAAATTTTATTAAATTTTAAACTTTATTAGTTTTATAAAGATTTCCTTAAAATTGCCTGAATTAAATTAATTCAATATGTCCAACACCAGGATGAATTTTTTGCCTAAAATTTATCACAATGTGTTAAATGATATTGTAAATCATCTCCTGAAAGCATTCTAGTACAGCGCTTATGATCTTTAAAAATCAATTGTTTTCCTGTAAACTGGCTTAGAATTGAATGAATTTCATATTTCATGATCCAAGTTGGATTTTTTCATGAAATTTTGTCAGTATAAGCTTATTGTCATTTTTAAACATCCTCCAGAAGGGTTTTGCTTCAGATATTACAGTGTCTAAGAATATTTGTTATTCTGTATTAGTGTCTATTTTTTAATGCTTTGTTAAAAATATTCAAGCATTGTTAAAAAAAATAAAAAGTAGACAATTTTGCAGTATCATGGCCACTAGCACCCCAAAAATTTTGTTGCCAGAATCCCAGATTTTGACAAGGAAAGATTATTCTGCTACATATTATCGAGGTAGAAACTAATAGCTAGTGCAAACCAAACTGTTGTGGAATATACTTGCAAAATGACACAAATGAGCTCTTTTTTTGGTTTTGAATAATATAATGCCTTTTTCAGGTGTAGGTTTTATATAAAGGTTCCCACACCCCTTTATTTTTTTTTTCCTTTTGTGTTTTAAAAAAGAAAAAATGGAATGAAAACTTGTTGAGCCATAGCGGATGGCTAGTTGTCCCTTGCTGTGTCTGGGACTTTCATAAACTTCCCCAGGATGTTTACAGATTTTAAGAAAATTGGGGACAGCACGGGGACATTTCCGCCCCATCCCCACGTCCCCGAAATGCCCTTTTCTGGGGATGTCCCTATTTTGGCAGGGGATGTGTCCCTGAGTCACATAGTGTACAAGCCAATTATACAACATAAGATAAAAAAGTGGTGAAATTTTTTAATACTTCCTCAGACAAGTTGCTACATTTCAGGCTTCAATGCAAGTGTTAGGTAAAAAGGCAACAAATGATTCTTTTGTATCCATTGTCTTCAGAGCACTTCCCTCTACATACAAAGTCATTGTGATATCCTTGAGCATGTTCGAATAGAAACCTGCATTTGAACAACTTATGAATATGCTTCAACAGTAAGAATCCATTCGTGAAGAACAGAATGAGGATGATCATGTCTTGGTCACAAGCCATAAGGTGTGAAGAAGGAGGCTTCAGAATGGAAGAAGAATAATAAAGACCAAAAACTCCAGATGAAGAGTATGTCTATGCTGCCCAGACTCATGAGATCACTCATCCAAGTTCAATGTGGTATGTAGACTCAAGTGCTATTAGGCACATGATTGGATAGAAGGATCGATTTGCCACTCTAAATCATACCACTTACCACAGCCATGTTACTCTTGGAGATGATACCACCAATAAGATTCAATGTTTAGGTGATGTATCTTTACAACTTGGCGTGCACTGTTGTAAGCTTACAAAAGTTCTTTATGTTCCCATACACACAAATAACTTACTGCACATCATTCAATTGTTGGAACAAAACCTTAAGGTCAAACTTGATAGGAAAAGTGATGAGAGGATGTGTTTCATTCACTACGAATCTAGGACTTCAGAGATTGTTGTGAATGCTTTTGGAGTTAGCAAGATGTTTGAACTTCACATTGCCCATGATGCTCACCAAGCCTTGGTAGTCAAAATTTATGATCCTACGATCCTATGGCATTTGAGATATGGTCATCTAAGCATTGGCTATTTGCTTGCACTTAGTTGGCATGACATGGTGAGAGGACTTCCCTCACTCCAAAATACTTATGATCCTTGTTCAAGTTGCTTGGCTATTTAAAAATACCAAGACCCCTTTGGCTCTAGTAATCATTGGTCAATTGGTCCATTGCATCTAATGCACACCAATCTGTGCAGATAACATGACTCCTAACATCAACGGGTTCAAATACTTTCAACTCTTTGTTATTGATCATACAAGAAAAATGTGAGTATATTTCTTGAAGACCAAGGATCAGGCCTTCAAAATCTTCACGATGTTCAAATGTCTTGAGGAACAACAGTCTGGTTGTCATATCTGTGTGCTCTACTCAGATTGATGGGAGCAATACACAAGCCATGAGTACTCATCTATTCTAAGGAAACATGGCATTAAACATCAATTGACTACTACCTACTTGCCTCAATAAGATGGCATTGCTAGAGTATGAAATAGCACCATCATGGAAATGGTATGTGGTATGTTGAAGGTTTCTCACTTGGAACATACACATTGGCCAGAGGTTGTTTGCATGGCAGTTTACTTGCTGAACTGCACAGCCCCCAAATCTCTCAATGGCATTATTCCAAAGGAAGCATGTATAGGGAATAAGCCTTCTATTTCCTATCTTCATTATTTTGGTCGCACAACAAACATGCACATTCCAAAGAAGTGTAAGAAGTTGCATGTGAAATCATTGAAGTGTATCTTTCTCAAATTTAGTGACAAATCCAAAGCCTGGTCACTCATGAATCCAAACTCAAGATTCCACCTAACTTTCCACATTGTCACCTGTTTTGAGCATTATAACTATGATCCCTTTTGATGATGATGATGATGACAATGATGATGGTACTAGCAGTCAACTAGGTCCTCTAGTGCCAGCAGCTGCAAGTATTATGCAACAAATACCAAAGTGGTATACATACACCATATGTGATGCAAAGTTGGATGGAGTCCCAAACACATTAAGTTTAGGTCCAAGAACTTGTACCATGGTTGGTGTTGATGAAAACATAGACCTCATGACTGTACTTGTTTGAAAATTTGAACCTTCAACAGTTCAAGAAGGCCTAGAGTCCAAACCTTGGAAAGAAGGTATGGATGCAAAGTATCAGACATTGATGAAGAATAAGACGTGGACACTTGTTGATCTTCCAATAGGAAATGACGTCATTGGTTGTTAGTGGGTTTTCAAGACCAAATAAAGGGAAAATGGAAGCATAGATTAGGCAAGACTTATGGCAAAGGGATACACTTAGAAGGAAGGCATTGACTATGGGGGGACTTTGGTTTCCAAAGCCAAGATAAAGACTATCATAATGATCTTTGCTATAGCAACACAATTTGGGTGGAAGGTCCGTTGTAAAAGTGTCTTCCTCAATGGAGGCTTACAAGAAGTCTCTATGATTTGACCAAAGGTATTTGTCACACCTGGTCAAAAGTAGGTGTGAAGACTCATTAAATCTATATATGGTCTTGAGCAGGCCTCTAGAACCTAGTATATCAAAACAAATGAATATCTTGTGCGCATTTTGTTGGACTCCATATGATCTAATCTTTAGCTCAACGAGCTCCAAGTTGATATAAAATAGAGACAATAAAGGAGTCCACACCATGCAATAGAAATGATTTGTTGATAATAGATATAATGCATTTGTGTTTCTATTGCAATTGAATAGTTAGGAGCATAAAAAATTTGCAAATGGCGGATTAAGTTGTGTCGTTATTTTGTGTTGATAGAAGATACCATAGACTTTAGAGGAATTTCAAGCACTTCATAGCGCTAATTGCTAAAAGTAAGAATAGATGCATTGCAGCCTTGACTCATAAACACAAATATTTTGAACATGAGCAAGTTGCAGCGTTTAATATTTCCCACATATTGAGTTGTCAATGATAACATTAGAGATGCTACACCGTAGTTGATTTCTCGATTAAATAGCTTAGTCACATACTAAAGTCTACATTGTTGAGTACTGCACTTCTCTCCACCATTTTGAATGCTACATGTTGAATATGTGATGTATTGGAAGGTTGAGCCTTTCAAAGTTGTCTATGAATATTAGTTATCTCAAGCTACCATTGTCCATGCTGAAATGGAGAGATTGTCCATTGGCACAAATCTGACATTGAAGAAGGCAATTGCTTACATCCTCAAGTAAGATGATCATATTTTTGTGTGGTGTGAGAATTACGGATGTGCTTGGTTCAAATTCAAGGGTTAGCTTTAATCTTGTCAAGAAATAGAGGTCAATTGTGCAGATATACAAAGAATGTCTACTGCAACATTCATCATTTAAGTTTTGGAGGACTTGTGTTAAGAGACACTATGTATTTGGTTTTCCCTATGACTTCTTAGGTTGTTGCTTCTATAGTTCCAAATTGGGTGATTAGTCTTCTTGACACTATCATTTACTTTGAAACTACTTATTGGAGTCAAACAAGGAATCTGTGGGCATGGATTGCTTTCCAAGGTTAAATTTTCCTTCTTTTGCATGGGATTTTTCATGATACTTCTTCGCAAGTTTATCTCCAAGAATATATAAAATGAAAACAAGAATATACTCGATATGAATATATGACCAAAGACTTCTTGATTAGACAAGCATTTCCAAGCTCTATCACAATCTTGAATGTGCAACTATTGAAGTCGAACATGGTAAGTTCTAAGCAAGTGGGCAAGCTAGCTTCAAGATTTTCACACTTTCAATAACATATCTTATTCTTAAGCTATCATTAAGGGGAGCCTAGGAAGGCCCTCCTAAATTTGTTGTAGCCTAAGAAATGCCTATTTAGTTTTACAATCCTTGGTTTGGGTTGCTTCCTTTGGATTCTGTTGAAGGTAGTGACATTAGTCTTCTAGTTTTTTCGCGTTTTGGTTTATGTTTATTGGACTAAAAATTGTATGTTGATGTCTCATCCATGCTTATTAGTTATTTTCTTTTATAAGTATCTATCTCGGAATGTGCTATTCCTATTGATAACAAACTTATTATCATATATACGTAACACCAAAAATAATTGAAGGGAAAGGGCTCCAATAGAACCCTCACTACTTAATCAAATAAAATAAAATAAAAAATGTAATAATCACAAACTCATCATTGCATCATAAGAACTTAATAAAGTGAATGAAATGGAATGTGTTAATTGATAGATATAGTCATGATATTCATGGCCTTCACTATGTAGGCCCAACTCGTTAGATATGAAAAGAGATTCAAGAGTTGAGAACATGGATCAAATTGATAAGATGCATACTTCAGAAAATTGAAAGGGTAGGTGAAATGGTTGATCATGAGAATCAAGGCATCAACTACCCTCATAACTCAAATTTTATCAAATCAAGTTTAGCACATCACTACTTTGTGAAACTAATAATTCCTTTATACACAACGATTATGTCAAAATTGGCATTTACATCTATTCCCCCTCTAGACTTGTTGGCATCCTTAATGATTCTGGGAAAAACTTCAGTGCCAGCTGAAAGCCAGAATTCAAGGTGTTGGTTAATGCTGAAGTGAACTTGAGTTATAAGGTGAAGTAATGGCTTAAGTATTTCGCCTTGGCTTTATCATAAAGCCTCTTGCATTTGTTGCCAGGACTCATTGTATCTGTGGCAACATTCTTAGCCTTCTTGGTATTGTTTTCTTCCTTGTCAACTTATTCTCAAAATCTGATTTCTTCTTGGCAAACTCATTGACCTTCAAGCATGGAACTTCAAATTCAAGTGCCATTTACTTTGAATGCCACTTGTTTACAGCTGCCTCGTGTTCTTTCTTCCAGGCTGCTGCTTCTTGTCTTCCATTTGTTTGTCCCAGTTCTTGTTTCCTTCGTTTTATACTTTAGCTCCTTTAGTTTTATGTCTTTTTCCTTTAGCTTATTCAATAATTCTCTTTCTCTATATAATTTTGCTTCAATTTCCTTACCAAACCTTCAAATTTTTGCAACTAAATCTCTTGTTATCTTTCAGTGCAATCATTACTAAATGATAAAATTGTTATATATATATATATATATATATATATAAAACAGTACACAGTACAGTCTTTCAGTTGTGCGTCTGCTGTTCTATTGTTAACTATGGATGCACTGAAATTCCACCGGGATTTTGAATCCCAAAAAGCAAGTTGATCAATTCTTTTTAAATTTTTTGCATGCAATCCTCTTGAACATGCTTACCCTAATTGTTACCTAACTTACCTTTCTAGCCTTCTAACCATATGCACATTCCAAAACTGTGGCTTCCAAATGTAATGTTTATTCAAAATGTTCTTCTCTCTTATGCAGTCTTATATAAACCCTCTATTTTATACATCAATATGGTAAATGTTGTTGCCATTGTGTCATATTTGTAGAATGAAACTCAGGTGCCATACTAGCATGAAATTCAACCAATTGTGTATATGTAGCCACCAAATCACTAAGTGACTCAACAAAACACTCAAATTTGTGTTTCTTTTGCATTGCTAGTTATTTGTAGATTTACTCTACAAGACCTAATTTCCTACCTTAGTTGAAGTTAGGGGCTCTAAAAGGGAAATGTTAGTCTGCACATATGACTATGTAGATGTGTAATGTCCCCTCCTAGCCTCTGAGCAGTACACACAACCTTTAGCCTATTCCAGAGTTCCTATAGGCTAAATGGTTCTGGTAAGGTAACTCAGTTCTGGTTCTTAGTGTTGGGTTTTCATTATTTTGGAGTACTTTCTATTTTTAGCAGGGGTCCAATACTGAGCTTCAGTCTTCAGTGAACCCCTCAGTGCATATCAGTATCTTTCCGGCTTGGTTCTTTGGTACTGCTTACTATTTTTAGTGCTCTCTAGAAATAGTAAGTCTATTTTGGGTAAACTGGTCCTGGTCAGCTCTCTCTCTCAGCAGCTAAGGTTTAGACATTTAAATATTTGTTTTTCCCCTTCGAAAATGAGTTATTATAAAGTTACTTTATAACTTAACAATAGAGGGTAAGGGGGACATGGAAAAGTACCTTGGGTGCCTAAGCAAAGGTTGTAAGTAAAAATTAACAAGAAAAAATCAAATAAAGCTATATGAGGCATGGTTTTGAAAGGGGTTTAGGGTTTAAGACTTGGTGGTCGCCCTAATTTGTGATTGAGCCTTTTAAAGTTCATTTTGAAGCTTCATTCTTCATGGATGATTTGGCTGCTTAAGGAGATGCTGCTGGTTTTTTTCCAGGAGGTCTGATTATCGGAGTTGAGGATGAAAACCCTTGACATCTTGGACTGGTTTCGCCAGTGCAAGACCTGCCCTAGCTAGTAGAAGGGTGATTTCATCCAAAAATCACATTTGGGGTTCAAGTTGCAGATCACAGACTTTGAAAGATGAAGATTTTTCAGCATTTTTGAGGCATTTCAGTTTGGTTTTGGCTTGAGTTTGCTTTCTCTCAGTTTGGCATGGATTTCTTGGTGTTTTGGTGTGTTTTTTCTCAGTTTTTGGGCACTCTCATTTCTGGACCTGAACTCGAATATTTGCTCATAGCTCTTTAATGGATTATTTTATCAAAATGGGTGTTGGTTATTTGGGAAGCTCTCCCCTTGGCGCCATCAACAAGTATTATTCTGCATTTTTTGAAGAAGCCTAGAATTTATTAGGCCAGATCGCCCCTTGCTGCAAAGCGCCATAACCTGAGTGTTTTATCTAAGTCTGGTTGGCATATTTTGGAAGTGGGTTTCAGTCTTTTGGGGAGACATTTGAAGGACGTCTTGGCTCATCTTGGCATCGAACTTGAAGACCATTCCTTGAGTATTGGACGATGGCATTGGAGAAGTTGTAACCTGCTGTTCGGGAGCTATATTTCAGGTCTGAAAGTAATATTCTGAGTTGTATTATGCTCTTCAAACAAGACTGTTAATGCTGTTATGGGTTCTGAGTAAAAGTAAATGAAAGCTCTTTTTTCCATGCTAGTTTCTTTGTGTTATTTTGCTATATGTATGTTATATTTATTGGCATGTTTCAAACTGCAATGGGCATATGAAAAACATAAACAAACAAACTCAGAAAACTCACAATCAACAAGCACTAGTAATCAGAAAAAAAAAATATTGGGGTCTTATATTACAAGATGGTTAAAATAAAGTAATTATTATTTATCTACAATTAGTGATTATGTTGCTCCTTTTAGTAGGGCTAATAGTTAATAAGAAAAGTGGTTGCAAAGATAAATGTGTAGCATCGAAGAATGGGATGAAGTTAAACTTTGATGAGGCCTGTAAATTAAATCCAGTCTAGTGGGTGCAGATTTTGTGATTATAGATTCTCAAGGCTCTTTTTTGCTTGGGGCTTTTAAATTATTAAGTACAAAATTGAACAAGGGAACAGAGATGGAGGCCCTCCTCACAGGTCTTCATGCAACATGTACGAAAGGGTACTGTTCTATTTAGGTGGACAGTGATTCACAAATATAAATACAGTGAAAAATGAATCATGCCCTTATTAAAATATTAAATGTAATATTAATGGTCACCTTATCTTTAGTTAGTCGTCTGTTATCTTAGTTTTTAGTAACTTTTGTTTACACTTTAGTTGGTTTTAGTATTTTTCAATTTATTGCTTTACTTTGCTTCTGTTAACGATTGTTTCTTTTTGGAAACATTGTCTTGTAATTTTCTTTATAAGGACTTTTTGTCTCCTTTTGTAAACACACAATTATGAATATCAATAATCATTTC